>JAADWV010000544.1:0-22836 GCA_023336295.1 Pythium folliculosum | reverse complement strand
CCCAGCTCCCAGGCTGGGAGTCCCAGGACCGCTTCAGGTCCCAGGGGGAGGGCCGAATGCAGGTTGAATATCGTCCCAGACCAACACACGCGTACAGTACACCGGTGTGTTGAGCATTTCTCAGCAGAAGACGCGCTCGCTGTACAGCCGCCAGACAGAACGCGAAGTGGGAACCGCTT
This sequence comes from Pythium folliculosum, assembly GCA_023336295.1. Classification (NCBI taxonomy): domain Eukaryota; phylum Oomycota; class Peronosporomycetes; order Pythiales; family Pythiaceae; genus Pythium; species Pythium folliculosum. Next base: position 22,657 of record JAADWV010000544.1, on the reverse strand, counting down.
CGCCAACTCAGGTGAGCGTCGTCAGAAACGTTCGTTCCGTTCAGCGTTGGGCGCGGTGTCACACGACCGCGATCGTCGCCATCCCGACCATTCAATTCATATCGACGCTACCGGTGTCGCCAGCGGATCCCAATCGTGTATGCTGCGTGGGGATTGTGCGTGGCAGGGTGGGTGGTGGTCTGTCGCATTGCGATCTTGCGCGGAAGCGCTTCGGGCCTGTAATCAGGTGGAGACCTGCCGGTGCTAGAGTCGGAACCCCGACTATTTCATCCTCCGTGGTCGAGTCCCGCGGTGTATGATCATCACCACCCAGACCCGCCTCGGCAACAGCATGACCGGTCTGTTTTCCCATGCACACACACCTGATGCCAAACATCATGAGCAAAGAGGAGCCAAAACCAGTCGCTGGACGTTGCAAGTCTCCGAGCCTGGTGTGGGCCAAGACTGCCTGGACACACGCGTGTTTTCCCCATGTTCCGTGGTCGTCGTGGACCTCCACGGCGCTCTCAGTCACCTTCACAAAGCGCTCGCATCTCTACGATTTCCCCATGTCGGAGTAAACTTTCAGTTTCTGTTCCCATCTGGAGCGAATCTTCAAGGGCCCGGTTGGTCGCGTGCTGCAAACGGCACACCAGCTGGAGCGAGAAGGGGAGGATGTGTGGAAATAGTTACGCCTTTTTTTGTGCCTCCGGGTGCTGCACTTTTTGATTGTCACTTCGGCCAAAGCGTAGTTACCTCTGATACTTGATATTTCGAACGAGTCTTCAATCCAGGAGCCAACGCGGCGTTGGCAACGCCTGGGACCCCGAGTTTTGGGGATGACACACGCAGGGTTCTGTGGGAGTGACCGAGGAAGTCAGCAGCGGAGCCACACACACACACGGGCCTGGGGAGGAAATCCAGTGCGGACGCCCCCACTCCATCTCCCCTTCGTTCAGTCTTCCTGTCCAAATTGCGTTGGGGATCCCACCCACCCACACCAGCAATCTCTCCCATCTTCATCTTCCTTGTGGGAGCCCAACTGTGCGAACGAGCAACTTGTCGCGACTACGGTACAGTAGAGTACAGCGTTCGCGTCCACCGTGTTACTGTATTACGTTGATCGATTCAGAATATTCGGCTGACGGAGGATACCTTGCCGGGGGCCTCGAAATTTTGCTATCTTTCCTCTGGGCTCTGCTGCTAGCTACATGGCCGCACTACAGACTCCGGAATGGGGGCGCGGATAATGGCAGTCGGGTTTCATACAGGTTGCGGAGAGAGTTTCTTTCGCTCTTTTGCATCATCATCATCGAGATCGTTCGGCAACTGCTCTCTCTCTCTCCAGGCGAAGAACAGAGAGGGCAAGAGGAGATCAAACTCCTTGGTACATAATATGATATTATCGGGACAGTGTCTTTTCTCTCCGCAGTTTCTCCCACAAAAAGGAAACCCGTGGCTTTTTCTTGCATAGACTTGGACTTCATAAAAGCGCCACCTGGAAAATCGCGATATTTTGACACCGTTGAGCCACGCCCTGTCAACCCTAGCCCGAATTCGAGACAGTCTTCTAGCTCCGAGAAGTTTGGAGTTTTGCGCGGGTCAAAAAGGAGCGGGGAGGAGAGCGAAACAGCGCGGTGGCTCTTTCTGACGGGGACAGAGAGAGAGCGCGAAGCGGCTGGGGAGCGAAACTCTCACCTGCATCGGCACTGTCTTTTGGGAGGAGGAGTGGACCGACCACCCACCCGCCGACCTGTTTTGGCCTGTGCACGCACGCTGGCATCGCGGCGGTGGAGGAGAGGAGGGAAAAGGGGAGATGCAGGGCCCGATCACGACGTGTATTCTGCAATTTGCTCTCGCAGCCCCAGAACCAGTTCGCTTCTCCCCTGTCGTTTGCTCTCCGCCCCCACCGCCGTGGCCGCCGCACCCCTGTTCTCCGCCATGATATTCCCGCGATTCTTCGGCTCTGGGGGGAACCAGAACAACCAGCAGCAGAACGCGGCCGGAAATGGCGTCTCCGCCGACGTGCCGGCGCTCCACCCGCCGGCGCTCCGTGACTTCGGCACCATCACGCTCGCGCCGCCGGCGCCGCCGCCGCAGCCCGGCCAGCGCGCGCACCACGAGCTCCCGCGCCTCCAGATCCCGCCGCTCTCGCTGCGCCAGCCCCTACAGCCGCAGCAGCCGCAGCTCCACTGGAAGGCCACGGCCGTCGAGCAGCCGCCGGCGCCGCCCGTCTCGCGCATGCGCATGGTCGCCAACTTCTTCTCGTCCGAGGCGCGTCAGCAGCAGCAGCTCCAGCAGCAGCTCCAGGCGCCGCCGCCGACCTCGGGCGGCATGCTCCCGAGCTTCAGCGAGATCCTCGCGCGCACGAAGCAGCTGTATATCCACCCGAGCCAGTCCAGCGAGGTGAACGCCGCGGACGAGGACATGGAGGACGCCGAGCGCCTCAGTATGATGAGCGAGCGCATGAGCGTGGAGAGCGACATGTCGGCCGCGCAGGCGCCGCTCCAGCCCAACTACGCGGCCGCGCGGTACGCGCTCCAGCCGCCGGCGCCGATCGACGTGTCGTACTCGATGGACGACTACGACGACAACGGCATGGAGACGCCGTCGAGCCCGTCCGGGTCCATGTCGCCCATGAGCCAGTCGGGCAAGCTCAGCAAGCGCCGCGAGCGCTGGACTGAAGACGAGCACGCGCGCTTCATGGAAGGTCTCAACCGTTACGGCCGCAAGTGGAAGAAGATTCAGGGCTTTGTCAAGACCAAGACCGCTGTGCAGGTGCGCACGCACGCGTACGGCTACTTTGCCAAGCTGCTCCGCAACATGCCTGAGGACGACGCCGCGTGGGAGCTCGCCGAGGAGATGAGCTCGCTGCCCGGCGCCGTGCTCAAGGGCCCGTCGAGCGGCAAGCGCCGCAGCGAGCCCAAGACCGACGAGGCCGGCATGGACATTCTGCGCCGCTTTGTGTTCTCCAAGAAGAAGACGGACGCGCCCGTCAAGACGGAACTGGCGGGCGCCTCGGTCGCGCTCGAGACCTCGGAGAACGCGCAGCACATCAACCTCGCGGCGCCTGCGCCGCAGCAGATGTGGGGTGCCCAGGAGGGCTGGAACCTCATGGAGTCGCAGGCGTCGTCGGTGATGATGGACCTCAAGCGCCAGCGCATCAATTGATCGGAGATTGGTGTCGCTCTCTTTGTACGTATCGTCGTCAGCAAAAGAGGCCCCTCGCGCCCCTCGTCGCCCCCGCCTGCTCGTCGGCCTGGAGAGATCGAGACTCATTCGATCTCTCTCCCCTCACGCCGCGAACAGGTCGAGGGCCAGTTTTAGGTAGGACCCCCACATCACCCACATGAGCCCGTCGCGAAGACGCGCCTGTGCATTTTTTTCATCTCTGTTTAGGACGAACATAAATCAAAATATTTATTAGTGTGGAGATCATTCTCTGATGGTCTGCGAGAACGACATGCGTCGCGCTGGATGTCGGTGCTCCGCCGCGAGCGTGTGGTGAAAAGCGGACGCGTGGACAGCAACACAGAGCACAGAGATCGGATCGGACCCTACCGCTGAGAAGGGGCGGGGTCTCGTCGTTGGTCATGCAGATGAAGAAGTATAGCACAGAGGAGCTGCGACATCCACCAGCCATCGCTCGCTGTTTGGAACATGATCCCCCCAAGCTCAACGTTGTTCTCGCATGGATCTTGTTTTCTGTCGCAATCCTTGTCCTCCACAGACCCGAAGCGCGTGGCGCTTGCTTCAATTTTTTTCGAGCAAGAGAAGGGGGTGTTTCCTGGCCGCGTTATGCAAGCGCAGCGAACGCATGTCGCACTTTGCACAGTGTCGTGCGTCATCATTGTCGACGTCGACCAACCGGCCTTTACACCGCCCAGCCACGCAGCCAGCGAAATGTATCCGTAGGTGTTCATGTTCATGCGGGGGAGATTGTTCTCCAGGAAACCCTCCAGTTCCAGACCTTGAAGCGCCGATCTTCTCAGCACACGAAAATGCCCGAGACGGATGCTCCCCAAGTCGGCACAGGCGAGTGCTGTAGACAGACGGGCGACGCACAGCGAGGGGAGAAGGGAAGTGTCGCCGGCTACTGGCGGCCCGCCACTCGCTCCGCCAGTAGCGGAAGGGGCGCGTCCTTCGCTTCCGTTGACGGGGCGATACGGGCGGATCGGATCTTTGTTGGCGGTGGTCAAAACAGTGTCGGAATCGAATGGTGGTGGTGGAACAAAACACTGCTTGGACAAATCAGGTGATATTCCAGTACCTCGAATAGAGCACCCGCAATTGGGTTTTAGTGGCTAACTTTCCCTAGACCGGTAAATACCGGTATCTACCTCTAACAACTCACTTCAAGTTGGGGTTGTCCTGTCTAGTCGCACCGGAGCTTCTTCTCGCTGCCAAGCAGGTACTTGACGTCGAGGATCGAGATGGTCGCGAGCGCGTCGATGACCACGTACTCGCGGAGCCCGGACTCCTTGTTGGTGGTGACCAGTCCGGGCTGCGCCTCGTCCACGAGCAGCGTCTTGCCCAGGTACCCCTCGGTCACGACGCGCAGGTTGCGCTCAAAGATGCTGGTCTTGAGGTTGCGCTGGCTCGAGCCCGCGTCGGTCACCTTGGCGGTGGGCTGCCGCATCGTGACGTTGGCCATGGAGTGACTCGTGCTCGTGAGCCCCTTGCTGTAGATGGAGCCGTGGCGCGAGGTCTCGATGAGCCCCATGTCCACGGCGCTCGCGACCGGGTACCGAAACTTGACGGGCTCGCGCGTGAACCCGCCGCCGTGGAAGATGTAGTCGCCCGCGAGGTGCACGAACGCACTCGGGCCCGAGAGGTAGAGCAGCTGCAACAGCGAGCCGACGCAGAACTTGGTGCGCCCGTGGCCGTTCACGAGGAAGTCCGGGTCGGTCGGGTCCAGCCCGAGCATGCCCGCGGCCAGCAGGCCGTCCCACCCGGAGATGCCGTACCGCTGTTGGAACAGCCGCATGAGGCTGTTGTTGGCCGCGTGGCGGTACTTGGTGCACAGGAAGGTGAGGCCCACGACCTGCCCGCAGACGGTGAGGATGCCTAGCAGCGTGAAGAGGTCGCAAATGACCTCGCTGCGCCAGAAGCTCGTGATCTGCGGGATGCCGCCGTACTCGCCGACCTTGTACGGGTCGGCGCGCACCATGAACGTGGTCGAGCCGCGCGCCTGGAGCAGCACGAACAGGATCACGCAGAGCAGCAGGTTGAAGATCTTGAACGTGAGGAACATGGACGCGCCGTCGATGTGCCACTCGATGCACGCACGCGTGGGCGCCTTGATGAGCCGCACGGCGCGCAGGCAGCGAGCGCCGATCTTGAGCACCACGCGCAGCAGCGTCTGCACGAGGCACATGATCCACGTGATCTTGGTGAGCGCCGCGCAGAGGAAGAGGAAGCTCTCCATCGTGACCTTCATGTTGAGCATCCACGTGCCGACCTGCAGCGTCACGTACGTGAGGCGGATGTTGGCCAGCGCCTCGAGGATGCTCAGGTACATGTACAGCCAGTGGTTCATCCAGATGTCCGAGGCCACGAGCATCGAGCCCTTGAACGTGATCACGAGCCGGCTGTGGTCCGAGAAGAAGATCGACGCCGGCATGAACGGCACGAGGTACCGCAGCAGGCGGCGCTCGCGACTGTAGCGCACGTCGTTGGGCAGGTACTTGACCGAGCGGTTGTGGAATAGCGCCAGGATGAGCCCGCGCACGATCATGCCCATGGTGACGAGGCTGTGCGCCTGCGTGACGATCCACGTGAACCAGCCCGTGGGCGGCAGCGCCATGAGCACGTCCGCGCCTTCGTCCACGCCTTGCGACTCGAAGAGCCCGTACTTGAGGTCGGGGTTACGCACGAGCGGCACGGCGCGGCACTTGCTCGTCTGGATCATCACGTGGTACGCGGCGCCCGACCAGTAGGTCTGGTGCGCGAGCAGGTCGGCGTCGAACGGGAAGGGCTTGTGCGGGCGCGCGAGGCAGCGCATGAGCGGCACGCCGCGCTCGCCAAAGTCCTTGGCCGCGGCCACCTGGATGAGTCGGTTTTCCTTGAGCTCGTCGAAGTTGTCGAGCACGTACTTGTGACATGCCGTGGCGTTGCCGCCGCGGTCGGCGATGCACTTGGCGCGCCACGCGGGCTTGACGGTGATCACTTGGCACTGCGGCGCCGAGATGCTGTACACGAAGACCTGCACGCGGCGCGGGCCGCTGCCCCAGAAGTCGTCGTACACGAGCGACATGATGGGCGCCGAGTTCGAGTTGAGGTTGGTGCACACGCTGCGGTACTCGCCGATCGTGCTCGGGTCGCGGCGCGGCGCCGTGATGAAGCGGAAGTCCGTGCTGATCTGCTCGGGCTGCGTGAGCCTATCGAGCCGGTACACCTCGGGCGTCGCGATCTCGTCGTTGATCGAGCCGTCGCGGAGCCGCTGGCGGATGCCGTCGTAGCGGCCCGTGACGGCCACGACCAAAGGGTTCTCGCGGAGCCCCGTGAAGAGCGTGAGCGCTGTGGACGCGACGTTGAGCAGGATGAGCAGCACGCGCACGAACGAGAGCCGCGGGGTCTTGTTGGTGCCACTGCCGCCGTCGCTCGCGGCGTAGCGGTCGGCCCGGGCCATGTCGCGCTGCTTCAGTTGGTGCAACTTGTGACGCGACTACCTGGAGTGCACTCAGCACGAGCGTGGGCGCTGGAGAAAGGGCTGAACACGGGCCGGCGCGAGCCACTTCGATTGGTACACGCGGCCGAGAGGGCGACGCGACGTGGGCTAAAAAAAGTCACGCGGAAGCGGTCGGAGATGGCTCACCGCGTGGTTTGACGCGCGAGGCCAAAGAATAACTAGCGAGGCGAGTGAGCGACCAGCGCCCAGCTCGCTCACTGGTGTCGTGATCGCGTGAGAGCACTTTTTGAAGTGCTGAGATGGCAATTAAAATTGCCATCTCCTCCAACCGCGACAGACACAAGACGATGTTGAAGTGGTCTCATCGTACTTAACGAAGATAGTACTGTCATCGATTTCCTGAAATATCGAAATTGCGTGGTTCCACCCAGAGAAACGCGCGAGCTAATCCATAAAACCTCACCGAAAAACATGTAAAACCTCATCGGTCTGTTCAAACCGAACTGAGTGTTCACCCCCTCCGCTGATTAGTGGCCCGTGGACGTGTGGCTCCGCCCGGTGCGATTAGAAGACGGCCTAGAAATAAAGGACGCAACATCAACCGGCGCGCAACGCGACCTCAACATGACCAGCAAAGTGCCGACGGCGGAGGAGGTGCTGGCGCTCGTGTCGGCGGCGGCGTCGGCCTCGGAGCCCACGATGCAGCAGCTGCTGCTGCAGGTCCAGCAGGCGCAGCTGCTGCAGCACCAGCAGCACGCGCAGGACCAAGTCGGCCACCAGGAGGCCGCCATGGGCATGGCCTTGGGGCTCGCGCACCACCACACCCCCGGAGCCACCGACGTCTCGTCCGCGGCCGCAGCGGCCGACGCGGCCATGGAGCTCATGAACGCCGTGGGCGGCGTGGACGCCGCGGCCATGGCCGCGTCCATGGCCTCCATGGCGGCGGCCCAAGTGGCGGCGACCACGACCTCCGCTGCGACCAGTCGTCCGGCCACAATCGCCACAGCCACGCCGTCCACAGTGGACGCGACGGTGCCCACAGCAACGACTGCGGTGGACGCGGCCGCGGTCGGCAACGCGATCCGGCGCAAGAGCATCCCGCTGAGCATGAAGAAGCAGGCGATCGAGTGGATCCTCGGCCCTGGTAAGGGCGTGCCGTCGCGCGCGGAGAAGCACTTTAGCGCGCTCAACTGGGACGTGAGCGCGAGCTCGTTCCGCAAGTGGTGGAAGAACCGCGACAAGATCATGAACGACTCGTCCACGAAGAAGCGCATCTCGGGCGGCGGCCGCAAGCCGTACTTGGAGGAGGGCGAGGAGCGGCTGCTGGTCATTGTGATCCAAGAGCGCGCCAAGAAGGACCGTGTGACGCGCAAGTGGATCGCCAAGACGGCGCAGCACATGTTCCAGCGCACGAACGCCAACTTCAAGGCCTCGGAGAACTGGGTTACCAAGTTCATCCGGCGGAACGGGCTCACGCTCAAGCGCAGCTACGTGACCTACGACCACAACGGCGCCGCCACGGGCGCCGACGCGGCCATGGCGGCGAACGGAAGCGCCGCGCAGGCGCTCGGGCTCGCGCCGGGCTCGATCGAGGTCCACGAGGACGAGGACGACGACGATGACGACATGGAAGACGACGACGACGAGCCCGAGGACGAGCAGAACGGCGGCGGCGGTGCCAGCAGCGCCGACGCTGCCGCCGCAGCAGCCGCCGCCGCTGCAGCTGCCGTGGCTCAGGAACCCGCCGACGCGTACGTGGCGCATACCGTACATGGTGATCGATTTCTCATACTGACGCTTGTGAAAAAAATTGTCGCTGCTCTACAGAATAGTCGTGTAAGAAGGCACTCATCTTGTGGACGCTGTGACGGCGTCGGCGGAGCGTCAAAGAGAGAGGGGCAGGATCATAGTATTCTAAGTAATTCTAGTGCGTTTATTTGGGGCCATTTTCAGACGGCGTCGTGGAGCTCGGGCGACTTGGTGAGCGCCGGCGGGCGGATCGCGTGTGGCGACAGCATCGACAGGTCCACGTGGGGTGTGGCCGCGGTCGGCAGCAAGTGGCGCTCGAGCCGGCAGCAGCCCGTGAGTGCGAGCAGCAGCACGCCGGACGTGAACAGCGCGCCGGTCGTAAACCGCACGGCGCGCGCGTCGACGGCGCAGGACGCGAGCAGCGCGTCGCCGGTGTCGTGCGCGCGGAGCCAGCGCCAGCTCTTGACGGCCCACGCGATGGCGGCGGCGCCGAATCCGATAAGCACGACGAAGACCAGCGCGTGGCACGCGCGGCGCTGCGTGTGGCTCGCTGGTCCGCTCGTCCGCTTGCGCAGCCACAAGGCCGCGGCGGTCGCGACTGCCAGCGCGACCACAATGGAGCCGAACACGACCGTGCTGCCCAGCAGGAGCTGCGAGGACTCGCGGGCGGCCGCACACGTGGCAGAGGCGGCGGCGGTGGTAGTAACCGTGCCATGCCATAGCACGCCGCTGACGGCAGCAAGTGCCGTGAACGGCAGCGCCAGCACGGCGCGCTGGGCCGCAGGCGAGCAGCACGAGCAGCGCAGCACCATGAGCGCCGGCGCGGTCTATCGCATTTCGTACAAGTTCAACATTAGTTCTCACGAGTTACCATAAGCAGAAAGACACACAGTGTACCTCTTGTCCCGGGCGGATGTCACGCATGGCAGACACGATGCCCATCACCAGAAGTGCCATGGCACCGGCGGCCCACGCGGCCGCGACGGCCGTGGTCGCGGCCATCGGCCAACGCGGTTCCGGATGCAACTGTGGCCGCAGATCTGGGTCCACATGGTCCGCGTTTCCGGAGCACGTCCATACGCCATACACGCCGATCGCGAGCGCCAGTGCCGAGAGAACGCAGTAGAGGACGGCGCCGACGGGCGCGCGGTCCGCGAGCTTCCATTTGACGATGCGCGCGCGCACGCGGGTGGACGAGTGGACGATCCAGAACAGGGTGCACCCCGCCGAAAGAATCGAGACAGAAACCCAGAGAAACGTGGACCGCCGATGGTGACGGATCGCCGCGTTAGTTCCATCCGGGAACCCGTCTGCTAGCTGCGAGTGGATGACGGCCACGGCAACGACCAGCGCGGTCCCTAGCAGTAGCGCTGGTGCCAGCGCCCGCGCGGGACGGCCCCGGACACTAGACGACGGTGTGGCCATGTCCGTTCGCCTTCCCAATCAAGTTTCCTTGCGCGGAAGCGTGGCACAGGGATCTACGCGTAACGAACCACCAGAGCGTGACGAGTTACGGTTGCATGGGGCGGTGAAGATTTGCCCAGAGTGCCACTTCCACCCTTGTAACTTCAAGAACTAAAAATGGCACTAAACCTCTGAGACAGGATATTTTCTTCCGGTCGTTTTTCTGCGCGGTCGTCCACCGTTTTCGAAGTCAACTCATCACCTTTACAAACACATATATCTGCCGGTGACGATCTCAGCGAAGCTGTTTCATCTCCTATCAGTTCATAGAGGTTATCGAAGGGCGCCATGCCCATGGTAGCCATCGTGATTGTGGTGCTTCGATGGCTGGACGAAAGTCTCTTTCTCCTTTTCATGATCGCACGCAGGAGTGGCATTCCCGTCGCGGACACGATGCAGGTGTTGGATCGTTGCCCTCGCTCGCCGCCGTGTGAACTGCCTGCAGTTTTTTTTGCACGAAGTCACAACGCGCCACCTTTGTCGTGGTGTTGACCATACAGTACATACTGTACGGTACCGGCAGCGTGGTTCTGGACAGGATTTTCCCGTTGTGTAAAGCGACAGACGTCTCATGCTCAGTTCGTGTGTACTGTACATACAGTGCAACAACAAGCGCCGCCCGCGTTCAACGCAATGCGCCGCACCTTGCCCCGCGGCAGGGCGCCCACTGTGTGACCGGTCCCTGTGGATGGGCACGACAATCCTTCGGCGACTGGACGTCGTCCAGAGTCTCACTGTGTGACCAACTGGGCGACAGAAACGTCGAACGGTGCGCGGTCCACACCACTCGCTGCGGCTCCTCTCCCGTGCAACTCGGCGAGGTTGTTGTCTGGGTCAGGGTGCTCACTCATGTCTGTCGTTCTGAATTCTGGAACTCTTACTCTGGACTTTAGAGGCGTTTTGGTGCTTTGCTGGATCGCCGAAAAATTCCGTCGCTTTCTGGCCATGCAGCCGCGGCTGGCTTCGTCCAACAAACCAAGGTGGGGACCCAACGAGCTTCCCATCCTCGGAGCACAAAATTCCGCCGCGCTGGTCGTGGCTCCGCTCGCGTTCGCAAAATCCCCCGATCCGGACTGTCCGCGGCTTGGCTCCAAAGGTGACTCTTGCCCGGATTTCCCGGTCGGGTCCTGAAATCCCACGTGGCACTGCCCGTGGCAGGGCGAGTGAGCGTGCTAAGCCTTAGCAGCTAAGGAGATCGGTCTCCCCTGGCGTGCGTTGTGGACTCCGCAATGACGAGGCGATGGCCTGTCCACGCACCTCCACATCGTGGACCCAACACTCCCAGAGCCAATTGGAAACACGTGCGTGGACCTTTGCTGCCCGGATTCTGGACGCCAGTCCAGGATGCGTGACACGTTCGGCACCGTCAATAAGCAATCCCCTATAGATACTATCGGGGATTGTATAGAAAATGGGGGCGGATTGCGTCGGGCTTTTTTGGTTGTTGTGGGCGACGGGGAGACTGTCTGACACCTGCCCGGCGGTCCCTCGGGCACGGAACCCAACGGTGGTGTGACCGGGCTCTGGACGCGGTCCAGCAAGCAAGCGTGCGATGTTCGCGGGGCCGCACTTCCCATTTCCCCACGCTCTGGATAATTTCCCGACGGGGCTCTCTCCAACGCTTCCATCCAGCGTCCTGGACACTGGACACGCACTGCCCGTCCGGCACTTCTCTCGTCCAGCGCCCACTTCGGATCTCGCCTCCTCCTCCTCAACTGCCACCACTGCAATGAGCAAGCCCGCGCCGATCGCCATGGACGAGGACGAGGCCCTCGAGCTGCTGCGCGGCTCGGCGGCGCTCGAGATCGACCTCGTGGACGCGCTCGTGGAGCGCGAGCCGCAGCCCGAGGAGCTCGCGGCCGACGAGCCCTCGCGCTGCAAGTACCTGAGCAAGAAGTGCCTGCGCCGGCGCGCCACCAAGGCCAAGGGCGAGCTCCACAAGCTCTGCACGTTCCACCGCGCCAAGGCCATCCTCAACCAGCGCCGCCTCGAGCGCCGCAAGCGCGGCCGTGGCCCCACCGACCCTGTCGAGTCCGTCGCCGACGTCCAGCCCGTGGTCCACCTGGTCGTCAAGCGCCGCCGGCGGTCCACAAGCGCCATCCGCACTCCCGCGGCCATCATAGACAACGCCACGATCGAGCGCACCAAGGCGAGCGTGTCCCGCAAGCGCAGCCGCGCGACCGCGGCCTCGTCGCTCGTGATGCTGCCGGCGATCGACGTGGACGGCGACGAGCCCGTTTTGGCGGGCCACGAGTTCACTGGCGGCGCCAAGCGGCTGTGCGTCGGCAGCGGCCGAGGCACGCCGTCGCCGCGCGACGTGCAGGAGCTCGAGCCGTTCCGCACGCCGGCAACGCTGTTCCCGGAGGACCTCGAGGCCGTGCGCGGCCTCGTGGACGCGGACGCGCTCGAGTGGCCGGTCGCGTACTGGGATTTCTGCGTCTGAGGCGACCACACAGCCGCGCTGTTGTACAAATATTTAAGGATCGGGGGGACGACTGCGAGTGGAAGACATATCGTCGTAGTGTTTGGTTAACGTGTCGAAAATGGAAAAGAAGAAACATGCAAATTGGAGTGAAAAAATGAAAAATGTGCACCCCACACCCGTCCGGATGAGGGGAGGGAGGCGTCCGGGAAGCTGGCGGTCGACGGAGCGACGACCAGTGGAGATGGAAAAACTTTTGGGGTGACGACGCCTCCCCGTCGTGCCATCACACCTAGGCGGTCTGCTTGATGGCCGTGGCGAGCGCCACGAACGCCTCCTGCGCGCGGCTCCACTGCTGCTTGGTGGCGTCGCTCGCGGCCTCGGCGACCGAGGCGCCGCCGCGCTGGAGCAGCGCCTGGAGCGCCTCGGCGCGCCCACGGTTGTACAGCAGCACGCGCAGCGAGTGGAGGTCGTGGCCGCCCATGGCGCGCGTGAGGCATTCGGTGAGCAGCTCGGCCGACGGCGCCGGCGGGTGGTACAGCAGCGTGAGCACGAGCGTCTGGCACAGCCGCTCGTCCTCCTCGTCTGCGGCGCTGTCCTGCGCCGCGAGCTTGGCCACGCCCGGCGCCGAGAGCAGCGCCTCGATCAGGTGCGGCAGCAGCACGAAGCGCGCCGACGGGTGGAGCAGCGGCAGCGCGCGGCTCATGAGGCGCTTGCCCTTGGGCACCGACAGCACGCGCTGGAGCTGCTCCACGTCGCAGGCCACGGGCGCGTCCTCCGCGGTGGGCGGCACGGCCACACCCAGCAGCCCGGCGAGCTCGAGCAGCAGCGTGGTCGTGCGCGTGCGCAGCTCCGCGAGCGCCGGGTCCATGCTCGCCGCGTCCATCGAGTGGAACTGCTGCACGTTAACGCCGCGCGCGTCCAGCAGGTGCCGCGCGTCCTGGAGCGAGAGCAGGCACTCGAGGCCGCGGTCGATCTGCTGCCGCTTGAGCCACAGCTCGCTGGCAAACACCTCGCTCTTGGCCTTGACCACCATCGGCTCGCTGGTGGAGGACGCGGACGTCGGCTTGGACGGCGGCTCCTCGCTCGACGACTCGGCCGCCTCGGGCGCGGTACTTTCGCTGGTCGCGGGCTGCTTCTTCTCTTCGTCCTCGTCCGCGGGGGCGACGCCCGCGAGGTTCAGCGCCTGCTTTGGTCGGTACAGGTTGCGCGTGTTGTTGCGGCCGAGCACGTGGTTCTGGTTCTCCCACTCGCGCGACTTGGCCGCGCGCGACGAGTCCGTGCGGTCCACCGACTTAATGTGCTCGAGCTTCCACGAGGGCAGCGGCAGCCCGCGGCCGCCGGGGCGTGGCGCCGCACCGCGCGACCGCTTCTGCACGTAGTTGTGGAAGTAGTAGTCGTCGCTGAACGGGTCGCTCGAGCGGATCCACTTGGTCTGCGCCTGCACGACAAAGCTGATGTCGCGCGGCGTCATCATCTTGAAGCGCGGCGCGAAGTTGGGCGGCGGCATCTGCATCATCGGCGGCGGGTACGGCATGCCGCCCGGCGGCCCGCGCATCTGCATGTGCATGTGCGGCGGCGGACCGTGGCCCATGTGCGGCGGCGGCGGTGGAGGGCGACCCATGCCAAAGGGCGGCGGCGGCGGACCGCCCGGGTGCTGCATCGGGTGCATGTGCGGCGGCGGCGGACCGTGGCCGTGGCCGCCAGGCGGACCGTGCGCGTACGGGTGGTGCGGCGGCGGCTGCATGTGCTGCGGCGGATACTGCTGGTGCTGGTACTGCTGGTGCTGGTGCGGATGCGGCGGCGGCGGGGGCAGCTGCTGCTGCCACGCGCCGGGCGGCAGCGGAATCGCGGACGGCGCTGGCACGCCCGGGGGCGGCGCCGGCGCCTGCGGCTTCTTCACGGGCGTGTCGTCGTCGTCCAGGCCGAGCGCCTTGAGGCTCGGGATCTCGCTGGCGTCCAGCAGGTCCGACGCGTCGTCCTTGCCCTGCTGCGGCGACGGCGCCGAGGCCGCGAGGTGCGAGAACGCCTGCTGGCCGCGCGCCCACTTGAGGTCGGTTTCCGAGGGCGCGAGCCCGGGAGGCGCGCGCGCAAACCCGGGCGGCGGCTTGCTGGCCGCGGCCGTCGTGGCCGCCGCCGGCTTCGTGTCGTTGCCGCTGGCACCGAACGGGTCGCTGCCAAAGTTGCCGAGGAACGCGGCCGAGAACGCGTTGTTGAAGAAGAGCGACGAGCCGCCGAGCGCTGCGCCGGCCGCGGGCGCGTCGTCGGCGTCCGCGGGGCCAAGGAGGTCGTGCGCGCGCAGGTCTTCGAGCAGCGACTCGTACTTCTTGTCGTCCACGCTGCCGGTGGTGAAGAACGCGGGGAGCGCGTCCGCGGACGGCGCGAAGCCGCCGCCGAAGGCGTCGTCGCGGCGCGCCATGATGTCTGCGTAGCCCGAGTATCCACCCGCCGAGGAGGAGAGGAGAGGAGAGGAGCGGAGCGGAGGGGAGGAAACGAGGACAAGGGGGGAGGAAGGGGAGCGCTGTGTTCGGGTGGTTTTTGATCCCAACACACCACAACAGGGGACTCGTGTCCCTCGTGTTGAAGTGTGTATTCGGGATGGAACATGAAGCGACGGTGCCACAGAACATTCTCCGCGGACGAGGGAATATCCTCCGGACGGGGTTGAGGGCGTATCCTGTGGATATGCGTCATACTTCTCTGGATGGATGGATGGCACAGATGGATGGCGCCATAAAAATTCTCTCCATCGCGAGCGAGTGACGTGACGTGACCGCAGGATCTACAACTACGACGGCGGAGCAGCGAGGGGAGGACGAGGACGAGTGCGTGGAGGAGGGCGACGAGGACGGTGGACGTGGCCGTGGCCGTGGCCTTCGCCGTGGTGGCCGCGGCCGCGGCGAGGTGGACGCCGCCATGGACCTCCCGGCCGTGCTCTACAACGACCACGCGTTCTGCGGCGGCGCGGACGACCACTACGACCCGGACGACTCGCCGCTCGTGCGGCTCGCGTGCGGCCACTGCTTCACGGTCGAGTCGCTGGACGCGCTGCTGGACTTGGACGCCGCGTACGCCCGCGACGCCACAAGCGGCGCGTGGCTCGGCCTGCGCGCGCTGCGGCACAACGGCAACGCCGGCCTGCCGGGCTGCCCGACGTGCTCCGCTACGGACGGCTGACCAACTTTTACCTGCTGCAGCAGAACGAGCTCCGGTATCTCCACCGCGTCGCCGCGCAGCCACAGCAGCTCGAGCCGGCCGGCGCGCGTCACGCGCGGATCCGCGAGCTGCGGGCGCTGTGGGCGGCGCCGACGCCCACGCAGGAGGCGTGGACCAAGGAGAGCGCGCGGCTCAGGCGCGACGCCAACGCGCGCGTGCTCGAGGCGTTCCGCGACACGCTGCAGCGCCAGCCGTCGCTGCTGCTTGTGGACAGGCTACGCGCCGGTGGGAGCGGGAATGGCCATGGCAACGACGCTGTGGCACGCACGTACCATGACGCGCGTGCGCTCGAGCGCGCGGTGGACGAGATGGCACGCGCGACGAACGCGCTGCGGTCGGCCCACGAGGCTGCGCTGCTGGGCATGGAGTTGCGCGTCGCGTGGCTGCAGCTCGGCCGCGAGGACGAGCCGGCGCGCGCGTGTGTGCTGGCCGAGGTGGAGCGGGCGAGGCGCGCGCTGATGGCGGCGGACGAGGCCTCAGACGAGATGCGCGCGCGGGCCGAGCGGCTCGAGGCCATGGCGCGGCGCGCCGGCCACCTGAGCGCGGCCGAGTGGCAGGAGACCTTCGAGGTGTTTGCGACCCCACAGAACGCGTTCGCGCGGGGCTTTGGCGGCCACTGGTACCAGTGCCCGTCGGGCCACCCGCACGTGATCACCGCGTGCGGCGGCGCCACCGTGCGTTCCACGTGCCCTGAGTGCGGCGCGCCGATCGGCAGCGAGAACCACGCGCTGGACGCGACCAACGCGCTGGCCACGGCGTTCTTCTCGGCGGCGGCCCAGGCCGAGCAGCGCTAGAGACAGCGCGCGCGAGAGAGAGAGAGACCGTATGGGGAAGAAGCCAACAGTGGAAGAATATGAATCACGGAAGTCTGCTCTTCGCGTGCGAGTTACCAAAACGCAACTAGTTCATGCAGCAACACTAATACGTTACGATTGCCAGGGACATGGAGCTGTCCTCAGCGGATCTTGCCTCCCTCGATCGATCTAATCGCGGAGACGACGGTTGCACTTCTTCGGCGTGTTCGCTTCGCCAGCAACGGTCCCCGAGGCGGGAGCAGGAGCCTTGGACGCCGGGGCCGGGGCCGGCGCCGGGTTCGCTGCCTTCGGCGTCGAGGCAGGCGCAGGAGCCTGGCCGGGCGCAGGAGCCTTCGTCGTACCAGCCGGGGCCGGAGCCTTCGTCGTGCCCGCCGGCGCCGGGGCCGCGCCACCCGCACCGATCTTGGCGCAGTCGATGTACACCTGCCACTCGAGCAGCGTCGACATCCAGTACATGGTGAGGCGGTTCTTGCCCACGCACTTTTCCTTGTCGTACTTGAACTTGCCCTGCGGGAAGGTCAGCGCGCAGTCGGGCGTGAACGGCACCACGATCTCGTCGTCGCACCAGACCTCGCACGGGCCCGGGTGGTTCATCACGCCGCCGTACCACTCGAGCTCGTTCGGGAGCTGCTGCACGGGGCCGCTCGTCGGGTCCGTGAAGCCGCACTCGGGGGTCTTGGGGTTCTTGAAGCGGCCCTTGCTCAGGTCCTGGTTCTTGAGGATGAACTCCTTGAACGACTTGTACTCGGACGCCTTGAACGCGCGGCCGAACGCCGCGGCGTCGTTGTGGGCGTTCATGGTGCCCCACTTGTCGCCGGCCTGCGGCTTGAGCGTGGTCATGGGCACGAGCGCCGAGAAGTCGCCGCCGTACGCCGAGCCCGTGAACTTGAGCCCGGGCTTGGCGAGCGTGCCGTGGGCGTCCACGGACGTGGAGGCCGTGGCGAGCGCGACGACCGCGAGGGCCGAGAGCGTGGCGGAGACCGAGACCATGATTGGGAGCTGGCTGGGAAGAGAACGGGTGCTGTGGGCGGACGGAAGACAGTCTGCGAATGAGACTCTTGGCCCAGTGGAGACCCGAGTGCTGTCTGTCTTCCTTCGAGCCGTCGCGCCATGTGGAACGAGCGACGTGCGGGTCTGCCGCGCACGCGGCTGTTTCAGTGGAGGGGCAACGCTACGACCGGTGGACTCGCTCTCTTCTTGCCGCTCGCACTGTGGTCTCCTAAAGCGGAATCCCCACTTGAGTGTTGTGCCGTTGCACACACTGTGGAGAGTATTCAGTCGCTGATCAATCGGTGAAACCTGCTGTTGCGTCCCGACGTGGATGAACTATCCACCGCCACGACCAAGGCCGCCGCCCTGCAGCAACGTCATCCCACGAAGCGGCCGGCCGTGATTCACGATGGAAATACAGTAGACTTATCCTTCACGGACAGAGGCCGCGCCGCCCGGCCTCGATCCACGAAGGATGAGTCCTGTTCGTAGCACCGTGAGTTGCGTGTGGGCAAGTCCGTGCGCGCCGTGCGACGACCGCGTGGATCTTCTTAAACTTGCCACGATGATAAGGTAGCAAATATGGCGAAGAGCTGTGCCACCGGCGCAGACTCGAGGCCTCTCGTTTTGAGGAGTTTCGCGCAAGGCTTCCGAACGGCGTTCGACAATCGCTAGACAATCGAGGCACCGCATCGAGGTCGACGTGATCGACCCAACTCAGCTTCCCGCACTGCCGTGTGCGGCGGGGCGGTCGAGAAATCTCGCTGCTCGGCCACGGCTTTCGCCTGACGGGGCTGTATGTGTGGATGTGTGGACACACAACTGATAGCCTCGTTCAGGCAGTTTCACTGGCAACCCGCATCATTATCATCATGAACATCATCACATGCCCCAAGTGCGGCGGCGAGAACCACGCGCTGGACGCGAGCAACGCCCCGGTCGCGGCGCTCCTCTCACCGTCAGCTGAGGCGCAGCAGAGTTATAGAAAGCGAGAGAGAGTGGGGGAGAGAGACCACGTCGAACGAACGAAATTGAAGCTCGTGTTGTGATAGATATCTCCCGTCCTCCCTCTCAGAGCAGCGTGACGTCGCCGACGACGGCGCGGTGGTCGCTGATGTACACGCCGTTGACGACGTTGTTGAGGATCTCGTAGCGCTGCACGGCGAAGCGCGCGGCGCTCGTGGGTCCGAGCCAGATGTAGTCGAGTCGCACGGTGGCCGTGGCGGCCGAGAAGCCCGTGAACGTGTTGCCGTACGGACCGACGACCTGGCCGCTCGCGGCGGCCGTGGCGTAGAGGTCCGTGGTGAAGAAGCCGTCGGCGATCACGGTGTTGTAGGCGTCGCCGCCGGGCTGCGAGTTGAAGTCGCCCGTGAGCGAGACGCCGAGCGCGGCGCCGCCGTACTGGGCCTGCACCGCGCGGATCCGCGCGAGCGCGACCTTGACGCCTTCGCTGCGCGCCTGGCCGCTGACGTTGTCGAGGTGCGTGTTGGCGTGGAGGAAGCGGCGGCCCGTGGAAACGCTCTCGAACACGGCGATCGTGACGACGCGGCGGCTGCCGGCGCCCCAGCCAAAGGACACGACGTCGGGCGTGGGCGAGAGCCACTTGGTCTCGGAGTAGAGCACGCGCAGCGCGTCCGAGCGGTAGAGGATCGGCGCGTACTCGCCCTTCTTGGCGCCGTCGTCGCGGCCCACGCCCACGTGCTTCCACACGGAGCCCAGGCCGTTCTTGATGTCGGTGAGCTGGTTGTCGAGCACCTCCTGGAGCCCGAACACGGTCACGGCACCGGCGGGCGCGCTCGCGGCCGTGTCGGCGAGCTGCTGGATCGCGTACACCTGGCGGCAGCGCGTGTTGGTGATGCCGCAGAAGAGATCGTACCAGGGCTTCTCGCCCGACTCGAGCGACGACGCAGCGTAGCGCACGTTGAACGAGACCACGCGCACGGGCTGCGACTGCGCGTCCACCGCCGACGGCAACAGCACGAGCGCGAGCGCGGACGCGAGCGACGCGACCCACTTCATTGGAGACTTGGTTACTTGGTCCGGTTGACGCGCGCGATTGCGGGCGAATGGTGAAGTACGCCGAGCGGAGGCTCGAGGAAGGAGACTTGCTGCGTGCTCATGGGGCTTTCGCGGGTCTCATCCATCCCAGTGGGATTCCCACCATTAACGACTGACGAGGATGGGAGGCGCCTGCACAGGAAGAGTGGTTAACCCGGAGCTGATCCCGAGAGCGTATAGCCGCTTCAAGGGTGTCGACTCGGACGGGGATCGATTTATACAGTCCATGGAGCTACGACGTGAATATGTTTCTTCGCACGAAAGTGTTTGAAGATACGTTTACAGAGGTTTTAGGTAATGTAAGTCACGGCACGTCAAGCGATCTATCAGTCGCCCGAATCTTGGCACTTCAAGCGGCACAAGAGGATCGACCACAATCTCCTCCTCTCTCCCCCCGGGCTTGCGGCATCCGGAGCGGAGTACTGTAGATTGAGGGTGGAAGGCTGCGAGCACTTGGATTCGAACGAGGCGAGCGAGATTCTCCCCGATCGTCATGAGCTGCAGTGGACTGCCCGTGTAATCAGCCTCTTCGGACGTCCATTCACCCAGGGACGGAAAGATTACAGTGAGCCCCGTACCGCTCGCTCTCAGACGAGGCCCAGCTCCCGGCGTTTGGTCTGCCGGCGTTCTGCCAGCTACCGCCGGGCAAGGCGCCGACCGTCGCGTCCGTTGGGCTCGAGCTCCTGAGCGCTCCGCGTGACACGCTCGCCTGCCGGCAACGGCAGCGACATCCACTTCCCCTCGATCGCCATGTGCTTGGTCGGAATCGAGGGCACGCTGAAGGCCGCGCATGCCATGCAACTTGGTACCACGCGGAGAGCTTAATCCCTGCTGACTGACAGCATAACAGCACCCCGCACCGCTAGAAGTGCGCTTCGCAAGACGTTCACGCTTAAGGACGAGAAGCGCTTCGAGCCGCCTGCGCCCTCTATCGAGTCCGTGCGCAGGGGATAGGCGTGGTTGGCGCGTGCGAAAAAAACGGCGCGGTTCACGCACACAGGAAAGTACCTAGAGCAACTCTTGGACGGGAGGAAAAATATAGCAAATAACTTGCGGTGGTAATTTACTGCGGGAAAGCGGGAAGCATGTCAATCCACATGGATGTGTTCTTCCCGCTCCCCACAACAGCGTTTGCCGCGCCAGCACTGCTTGAGCACTGCTTGCGCACCCTTCCCCATGGTGCATCCCGTCCCCCGCTGCGCCCCGCATGCACTTTCGATTCGTCTCGCCAAATATGCCTGGCACATCTGAGGCGACACAGGGCGCGATAATTCTCCGCAACAAGTGGAGAATTGAGGGTGTTCCGGTCACTGACTCTGATACCAATGGTATGTTTGCTTCGGAGCACTATTTCTCATCTATTTCGGGCCTAAATGCATTTTTCAATTCGCGGCAGGAGAGAACAGCGGCCACGCACGCGAGGACGCGGAAGGCGCCGACTTTGACGTTGATGTTGCTGCCTCATCCGACTCAGATACGGACTACGTCCCACGGAAGCGGGGATGTGTGTATGAGAAACCAGAGGCGATCCGTGCTGCCGTCAAGCGAGCAGAGGATGCTGACATCGTGCACGTCCTCCCAAAGCTCTCTCCCGACCGGTTCGACACGTTTGAAGCCTTCAAAGCGTGTGTGACCGAGTACATGGCGCGCCGTTTCCCGGGCTATCGCGTCCGCTCCTCTTTGACGACGTTGGCCAAAAACAAGTGAGTTCTGACTAGATGCACGCAGC
Organism: Pythium folliculosum; assembly: GCA_023336295.1. Classification (NCBI taxonomy): domain Eukaryota; phylum Oomycota; class Peronosporomycetes; order Pythiales; family Pythiaceae; genus Pythium; species Pythium folliculosum. The sequence continues at coordinate 1,604 of JAADWV010000544.1, read as the reverse complement.
TTGTTTAACCGCGCTAACGGCTTTGCACGATGCCCTTCGGAAGCTAGCGAAGAAGCCAGACAGAAAGCGGAAAAGAAGGGTGTCCCATGCCCTCCTCCGCGCCAGCTTTTACCGTTGGATTCCGAGGACGTCATGTACTTTATCACATACTGGTGTTTGCACGGCTGCACACAGCGCTCACGAGGAAACGGTGAGCGGGTTCTGTGTTCCACGCGATACACTGCCTGCAAGGCGCGCTTTACGGGTCAACTACAGATCGAGCAAGGCGTAGATGGAGAGATTCGATGGCACGTGAAGATCACAAACGAGGTGAGGGAGTATGCAATGTCTAAAGACAAAAAATCTAGCTCCAATCCTCTAACCGTGAATTCTAGATTTCAACACATAATCACACCGTCAGTGAGGCTGTCTTCAAAACGTACGACACAAGTTCACTTGTGACCGAGCGAGAGCTATTCAAGCGAATTGTTTGGGCTGTAAACGTCGGTGGGGATCCGCGCACCATCCGCGATTTTGTGAGCCGTCAAACGGACAGCAACTACTCTCAGCAGAATACGACAACCTCGTTCGTTATTGGCTCGGGGGAGCACCGGTCCTCAAGAGCCTTCAAGGCCTTCTCGAAGTGTTTGCGGATTTGTCTGGATACCGATGTCTCTGTATTAAGGACGCCAACGGCATCCTTATAGGTATTGTGCTACAATCAGCGGTGCAGCGGGCGTTCGTGCGGATCTACGGTGACTCGTACGTGCTCGATTGGACCCACAACACAAACAATCGCGGATTCAAGCAAGGTACGATTGAGTCGTTCTCGTTTCTTCGCGTGCCGAGCCTAACTTCTCATCCTTCTTTTGCTATTCAGGCGCTCTTATCGCGACCACGGCAAACGGCACAAGCGTTAGCGTGCTTGACTTTCTGTGTGTGAGTCAATCCAACAAGATGATGGAGGCCGTTTTCGAGTTCTTCATCGAGCACAACCCTGGAGCGAAAGAGAAACTACGGTCCATGGTGATTGACAAAGATTTTGGCGAGTGGAAGACCGTCGAGAAGATGTTCCACACCGTTGTAGTGTTGTGCATCTTTCACGTGCTCAAGTGGTTCAAACTAGTTGTGACACAGACCAAGTACTCAATCGCTATTGGAGTCCGAGACGAGGTACTCGCCTGCCTCACTGCCATGGTGTACGCTGTGAGCATTGACGCTCTCGAGGCTGAAAAGACCGCACTTCGACTCCTGCTTGATCCCGAGGGAACCCCCGGTCACCAAGCCTTCCTGACATACATGGCTCGTTCTGCTCATCTCCTTCGTTGTTCTTGTACTCCTCGCCATCGCGCTCCGTCTGTGCACGCTGCCCCGCCTCGCGCCTCGCCGCACCTTTCGTGTCGTTCCACCTCTTGACATGCTCGCGCAGGCGTAGCAACAACTCCACGACAGCAACAGCCTCCACGAAGTTCACGCGCCTCACGACTCCAGCCGCCTGCTCGTTGCTTCCTCGCTGCGCACGTGACACGCTGTTGGATGGGCTCATCCACAACACGCGTTCTTCGCCGACTTCGAAGCATTCAGCTTGCGCTCGACAGCGCAGACCATTCTGGGTCCAATCACGT
>JAADWV010000543.1:0-22842 GCA_023336295.1 Pythium folliculosum | reverse complement strand
GTCGCTGACGTGGCCGAGGCCCTGCGTGAAGGCGAGGTCGCCGTTCGGGAAGTTCTTGAGGAACGACTTCATGGCCGAGGCCTGGTCGAGCGAGAGCATGGCGATGACGGCCGAGATAGCGACAAAGGTCTTCATGGTGATGGAAGTGTGTGGTGGTGACGGTTGTCGGAAGGCGAAGGCGAAATGGACAATGAACGCATCGATATCGGGTGTTGCATGTCCGCTCCGTGCTGGGGCTTATTGTCCGGACCGGAGAGGCGATGGCACGGTTCGTTCCGGATTCCGGAGAGGAGGCGATCCGATACGACAGACGCGAGAGCCGATTTTCAGCAGACGGTGGCGCGGCATAGGGGGCCATGGGCAGTGTAGGAGCGCGCCTGGATCCTGCACAAGCGTCAATTATGTTTTCAGGTTCCCTGGAGCTGAATTCGTGTTTACAGTTCAGTTCCGTACCGGCGGTTTCCACTCAAAAGTAATTCGTCCTAGAAATCTAGATAATTGGCCCGATGGCTGTATTTTCGGCTGGTCCGGCTCTTCTGGCCTGACCTGCCTGTCTGTCTGTTTTGCAGTGCAAAATTTGCACCAACTCGTGGTCGGCTTTCAGTCTGTTTGCTCGCAAGAAAGTCGATCCTTTTTTGGTGGGGACGGGGCACAGCGGATCCTTTACGTGTTGTGAGCGGAAACCATGTGGCGCATCAGTATCCGGTCGACTGTGGAGGCAGCAGCGCGCTTCCGGTGGTCTCAGATTCCGCATGGACCCCAGGAATGAGACCAGGCCGGCATGACGGTCTGCGTCAGGGTGGGATCCCATCGAATAATCCGCACGGCTTGGCGGGTGACGGCTATGCGGCGGAGACTCCTCCGCGCCCGCCAATCTCTACGCGCGCGATCCGAGATCGACGCGGCGAGTTCATGGGCAGTTGCCATCCAGTATGACTTCGAGGTAGCTGTATCGGAGGAAGGCGGGGCGATCGTTCCGACTCGTTTGCGCCCGGCAAGTGGCTCGCGCGTCGTGGGGCCCCTCTGGCGTATGACGGGAGGCCGCGGCGCATTCTCCGCCCCGGATGCCATATTCTGCGGTCGTTGCTGTCGTTAGAAGTGACAGCCGGCTTCACGGCTCGTAACGCCCCTGCAGACGGTTTAAGCTGAGCACTACGGACGACAGCGTCGTTGGATGCGCTGCCGAGCGAGTCCTCAGTGTGACCATGAGCAGCTCACGATGAGTCTCCCATGCTTCGGGTCGTCTTATCGAACAGCTCCTTGTCCACCTCTAGAAACCAATCGCGAGTGTCGATATCAGTTCTTGTCGAGGCTGTCACCTACCACCAAAGATCACCACCAAAGATCGCCACAGCTAGTCGAAGATGGCAAGAGGTCAACGGCAGTGCAGTGAATAGTGTTCTGCAGGTATGTTTTGTGGTACTCATGTTGGGAGGGTTTAATCTACAGACCGCGATGATCCGCCGCTTTATGTGGCCGTTCTACCGACAGGACGGCGTCTATGCGAGCCCGAGGCGGTTCTTGACAAAGCGCAGCATGATACGCGCGGGGCGCTCCTCGTAGCCGACGAGCGTCTCGTGGGTCGACGTGACCTGGTCGCCGTTGAGGCGGTTCAGCAGCGCCACGCAGGCCACGCCCACGGGGATGTTGAGGCGGTGGCAGAACGCCGCGAAGCCGCGTGCCTCCATCTCGATGTTGCGCACGCCGGCGTCGGACGCCTTCTTCAAAAAGTTCATCTTGTCCTCGAGCGAGTACTCGCAGATCGCGCCGTCGAGGCGGCCCTGGCCCTCGTAAAAGTCGTCACACGTGAGCGTCTTGCCCACGGTGTGCTCGAACTCGAGCTGCTGCGCGGCCTTGGCGAGGTCCGCGACGACATCGGCCGAGCACTTGGACTCGCGCAGCACCGTGCGGTCGAGCACGTCCACGGCGTGGATCGACTCCATCTTGTTGTTCACGCCCTCGGACGTGACCACGACCGTGCCCGGCTCGACGCCGACGCCGCCCGACGTGCCCATGCGCAGGTACACGGTGTTCTTGGCGCCGGCGTACTCGAGCAGCTTGGTGACCTCGTGGAGCAGGATCGATACGGACGGCTGGCCCATGCCGTGGCTCGCGATGAGCACGGGGCCGACCTTGAAGATCACGTAGCGCGCCGTGCTGCCGATGGGCGCGATCGCGTAGCCGTACGGGGTCTCGATGCCGAGCTCCTTGGCCGTGGTATTGGCGAACGCCGTCATGCGGTCGTTGCTGCCGCCCGTGATGAAGAACTTGACGTCGCCGAAGAGCGCCTCGATCTTGTGGCTATCGGCCTTGGCGTACGTGAGCCCGAGGTGGTACATCACGTCGGCGCTCAGCTCCTCGACGTGCGGGTTGGAGACGTGGTGGAAGACCATGGTGGTGGCGGTGGGAGGCAGGGGGGGAGAAAGAGAGGAGATGACGCGCTTGAACGGAAGCGAGTCGATTCGAGAATGACCGATGAAGCGCCGCGGATCGCCGCGGTTGAGGCCGACGGAGGATGACAGGGGAGGGGAGGCGCGTGGCGCGCGGCGCCGGTTGGGAATCGGCCAATCGCCGGGCGCCGTTGCGCCAAAGACACACGGTCCGTCGAGTGGCTTGCATGCAGCAGCCACACGCATTCAGAGATCCATAGGCAGCACACGTTGCGCAAGTTCAAGCACCTGACGGGAGCTTCAGATCAACCATATTTCCAAAACAGGATACCGTAGCAGCTGGCCCATGGGTAAGACAAGTCAAGCAGGGACCGATAATATGTCCTATTCTATCACGCTCAAGGTATACGTACCTGTATTTGTGAAACGAACTTCTTCACTGTGCCGATGACGTGGTAGTCACTCAAATGCGGTCTTGTGGAAGTCGATAGAAAACGAGGCGAACGAACAGTGACATCGGAGCTGGTGGCGCATTGTCACATGGGACGACTACTTCACCGCTGGCATTCAGACTTGAAGATGCACGCCGATGATGGCTTCGTAGAGTCAACAGGGCGTGTCTGGGCGTGGGTTGCGTTTCTCCTTCACCGGTGGCCTTCCGAAACCACGGGTTCATGTGGGAACTGCACCCCCCTGTCTTGGCCTGGATGCCGCGTCCGGAACTACCGGTACTGTGGATGAGCGAGTTGAAGTGCGTGATGGACGGACGACCACTGCGCGTGTCTTTGGTGAATCACTGCCAGCAAATGCAAAGACACGCAGCAGGCGGAAACAACACAGTGCTGCGGTGACACGGTCGTTCGTCTCGCCACGCACAACCGAAGGAAGGGCATTGACTCGGGCATTACCGACAGCGTCCGAGTTCATGCGGCGGGATGGCCAGCGGGATGGTCTATGGTACGGCAGACGTCATTGCTGTGCGAAGTGGTTGTATCGGGAACCACCACAACGGGGCTCAATCACACACGTTCCAGCCACGGAAGGCTGAAGTTAATGTCCTTGTTGGGTTGTGTACGTGCGTAGTTTGAGACTGACGAGAGTGACCGTGAGAGCAGTTGAGGAAGAGCCTACAAATGTGAACTCCGTGCGCCCATCAAGATGTGAAACCAAAGTGCATTTCTTTTGGTATGGAGGAGGTACAACAAAATACAACGATACGCGAAAGGTGTGACGGGGTGGCTGCCCGACAAGGCCGCCGTGAGGGTGAGGACACAGAGCTTCTTGCGCTCGGTCCAGAGCACCCCGCCGTAGACACTTGGGACGATAAACGTTACTGACGAATGAGATGAGGAAGAGAGACGAACACTCGAGCCGCGGGCGGCGGTGATGCGCGCTGCTGTGGCCCACGACGGCGAGCGGGAGGTCACTCGGGGCTTCTAAAGGTGTTGGACAGCGAACGGACGCAGACAGACCGGGTTTTCGGTAGAGAAAGCGTTTAGTGGCATAGCTTGTGCGGCTTGCCGGCGGGCTTGCTGCCAGCGGGCGTCGGCGCCGGGGCCTTGCCGGGCGTTGTGGAGTTGCCGCTGCCCGGGGCCGGGGCCGGGATGACCGCCGGGAGCACCTTGCCCGGGCCAGCCGGGGCCGGGGTCGGAACAGCCGCAGGCGCAACCGCCGGGGCGGCAGGCTTGGGCGTCGCGGCGCCCTGGGCACCCGGAGCGGGGGCAGGCGTGGCAGCGGCGGCCGGGGCAGCCGACGAGGCAGCCGGAGCGGCCGACGACGCGGCCGGCGCACCGGCGTCGCACGCGGCGGCCTTGAGGTTGGGCTCCGAGAGCGCGTTCTGCGCGGCGCCGCTGGTCCACTTGCAGCACGGGTCGCCGAGCGCGGCGCCGACCGTGACGGACGCGCCGGGGAACGTCTCCTTGCAGACGCCGGCCCAGGTCTTGCCGTTCTTGGAGAACATCGTGCCGAACGGCGTGTAGCCGTCGTCGCCGGTGTGGCCCAGCTTCTTGCCGAGCGCGTCGCCGTTCGGGATCAGCGCCGAGTACTTGGCGTACCCGAAGACCGTGGGCGCGGCCGCGAGCGTGGCGAGCAGAGCGAACTTGATGGCGACCATTGTGGAGGATGAGACTGTGGGCTGTGTGTCGGTGGCTTGTGGTGGAGAACCGAAATTGGATTGTGAGTGCTGTGAGGGGAGGGGATGATCCCGTCACCCACCGGCCAGGAGCTCCGCGGGGCACCAAGGCACTGGCCGGTGCTCCGATGGAAAAACGCGGGCTTGTACTGGATTGTCTGTGTCGAGTACGCTGGAGACTTTACATGGTGGAAACCGTAAGGACGAGAGTCACGAATGTCTACTGTCGAACGTCTATCCGTGGTTAGGACAGAGGCCCCAGTTGACACACAGGATGGGATCCTGAGATCAGGCTGTCCGGAGGGAGCCTGCCCACAGGGCCCCACTACATACATAGCGGGACCGCGCCAGCTGCCGCCTGTGCGGCTTCGTGTATGCCTCCTGGCTCATTCGCGCAAGTCTCAGTTATTCATCCGGATAAACGTGGACCACCACAACACCAAATGGGTTGGGTCGTGTGATCGAGGCCAACAGACCACCGGAGTCCGGGGGCTCCGGTCCGGACGGGTAACGTTACGGACACTTTGGATGCACCCCCTCTACAAACTAACCGCCTGGACACTGGACTGGGCCGGGAATCCAGGAACATTCGCTCGCTTGCTGTGGTGGTGTCTGGTGTGCATCATCTGGCTGGATGCTCTTCAACGAGCCAGACATGCTGGTCGCTCCGGATCTCTTCCGGTGGGTCCCCTGCCGTTTCAAGATCAGAACTGGTTGATAATTACCGGTTCTAGTTAGATACCGGTATCTATACCGGTACTGTCGATCGCGTCCACACAGCCACCGCGATCCCAAATGATCGATGGAGATCATCTCGATGTAAGTTGAGAGGACTAGACGCACGTAGCGCGAGTGGACAGACAGATAGCGAGCTACGTCATAAGCAATGAATACAATGGATGCCGATGCACATGATGGTGTTGATTTCAGTTCCAACCAGATCTAGTACTCGATGGATTAGACGCATTCCAGAATCGTCGTTCCACCACTCACCACGGCAAGTGCATGCTTGGGAACCGCCGCTTCTCTCTGCTCCGTCGCCCACATTTGCCACCGCCTGCGCGCCAGCAACGCACAACGCGTCTCTCTCATCTAACTGCACCTATCGCCACCATGTCCACGTCCACGTCCTCGCCCGCGCCGGCGCTGCCCACGCGCGTCCACTCGAACCTCTTCTGGAGCGATCCTGCGGCCGCGCGCGCCGCCGTGCCGCGGCTCGCGGTGCTGCTGCTCAACGCACACCACGCGTCGTGGCACATCCGCAAGCACGTGGACGCGCACACGCCCAACCACGCGACGGAGCTCTTCTGGAACCTCTGGAGTAACGCGCACGTGACGATCTGCGCCGACGGCGGCGCCAACCGCCTCTACGACCGCAGCGTGCAGATCGACGCGCAGGACCTTGTGCGACCGCACTACATCAAGGGCGACCTGGATTCGCTGCGCGACGACGTGCGCGAGTTCTACGGCGCCAGGGGCACGCGCATCATCCACGATCCGGACCAGGACAGCAATGATCTGGACAAGTGTCTCCAGCTGCTGCGCGATCTGCAACACAAGGCGTCCCCGGACGCGATCCAGCCTCCAGCGTCCGCATCTGGATCCGGACCCAATCCCTCAAGCAAGTTCACGGTCGTGATCTTCGGCGCGATGGGCGGCCGCTTCGACCAGGAGATCCAGAACATCAACGCGCTCTTCCGCTGGGGCCGCGACTTTGAGCAGATCGTGCTGCTGTCGGAGGACACGTCGGCGCGACTGCTGGAGCCTGGTTACCACCACGTGATCGAGCCGAATTTCGAGTTCGAGACGCGCACGTGCGGGCTCGTACCGCTCGCTGGCGCGTGCAAGTCGACGACCACGAGCGGCTTCAAGTGGGACCTCGACGGCTCGGTGGAGATGAAGTTTGGTGGGCTCATCAGCACGTCTAACCACGTGCTCCATGAGTCGCACGTGACTGTGGAGTGCTCCGACCCGCTCATCTGGACCACGGAGCTCAAGAAGTGAGCTCGCTCGCTTTGGAAGACGTTTTTTGGGCTTCAGCTCACTAGAGCTAGAACAACAAACATATCATCGTAGAAATGAGACGCTCGTTTGATTCGTGTTCTAACTGCTGTTGTTACGTCGCTCCATGGGTGGAGATGATGGCTTGCTTGAGGTGGACGTTCTCGCTCTCGACGTGGTGGAGCCGCTCGAAGACGTTGGCCATGCACTGCTCGATCTCCACGTCCAGCGCGTCGCGCTGCTGCACGTCGCGCGCGACGCGGTCCATCTCCTCCTCCAGCAGCCGCTGCTGCGCGTACGACTCGCAGCTCTGCTGCTCGCTCTCGTAGAGCTTCGAGTTGTACAGCGATAGGTTCGCCGAGTGCTCGACCTCAAGCTGCTTGAGTTGCTTGTCCATCAGCGCCACCAGCTCGCGCGCGCTCGCGTGGAGCTGCGCCGGGTTCTCGTACAGCGTCTTGGTCTTGAGCGTGAGCAGGTGCTGGAAGTCGCGCTTGAGCTTGAGGTAGTTGCTCTTCTGCCGCTCGGATTCGCTCAGCGCCTCCTGCAGCTTGCTTTGCAGCTTGGTCACGGCCTGGCGTGGGGTACTATTCTTCCCCTTAGCCCCGCTTGTGGACTTTCCTGAGGCTGCATGCGGCTTTGTAGAGGTCACAACTTGTGTCGAGAGATCTTCGACGCGGAGCTTGAGCGACGTGATCGTGCGGTCCTGCTCGGCAGCCAGGTGACGCAAGTACTCGAGCTGTTGCTGATCGATCCGCGAGACCGTCTCCAAAGACGGCGGGTTCGCGAGCACGAACCCAACCGCGTTGTTCATCGTACAGCGCCGACATGGCGTGGCAGACCCGGATGATGAGGTAGCCGCGGTTGTTTCCGGGGCAGTGGGACGTGTGGACGTGTTATCGACGCCCACACCAGCCTCCAGAGCCGCAAGTCGCTTGGCGAGCAGCTCCTTCTCCGCTTTGACTGCCGCTAGCTCCTGCTCTGTCAGGAGATTCTTCTTGTAGAGCTTGCGCATGACCATCTCCGCGATCTGAAGCCGTTGTCGAGGCGACTGCATGTCGCGTGCCAGTGTCTCTCCGCTGGTGGCCGTGTCCTGTGGCTCAGCTCCCTGGTTTGGGCTAGCGGTAGTGATCATCGACGGGGCCGGAGCGGTCGTCTTTCTTTGTGGCGTCTTGGCCGTCAGCGGTGTCGTGCGAGCCGCTGGAAGCATCGGCGCCGAGTGCTGTCTGTGTCATGGAGGAGCCAGTTAGAGTTATGTTATTGAGCTTGCTTGCCGTCAACTGTGACACACACACACACACACACACACACCGTTGGTTCTTCAGCTCGAATTCATCCTTGATCCGATTGAGCTCTTTCATGGCCATCTAGAGGGAGCAGGACCCCGTGAGTTACCAAAGACACGAATAACAGCAGACTTCCAACGCACCTCAAACTTGCTGTTGATATCGCCCTTCTCGGGCCTGGCATCGTCCTGTTCCTGCGGCTGATACCGCTTTTCTCGTGGGCGTGCCTGAGTTCGGAACACCTCTCGACTCGCATTCTTGCCGCGGCTCCTCGGGGCTCGTGCCTCGACACCCTCCTCTCTCCGATGTTGTTGCTGCTGCTGTTGCTGATGCCCGTGTTGCTGTTGCTGTTGGCGGCCTCGCACAACATACGTTGCTGCAGATGCTCCTTGGTGCAGTGGCCCGGAGACGTCCGGCTCGACGCGGCGGCGGTGGTCGTCCTGGCCGTTGGCATCGTCCACCGCACACTCCTCGTCTCCCTCTTCTGGATCGTACACCCTGCGACCTCTCGTCTTGGCACTGCTTGTCGTTGGGGCAGCGTCCGGAGTGTGGTCGGCGCGTGGCTGTGGCACGTGCGGCAGCGTGAAGAGCACGGGGCATGGCGCGGTCGCGCGTGTAGCGGCTGTGGCGTTTGTGCCACCGCCACCAGTGCCATGCGCCCCAGGCGCTGTCGCGCGCGTCGCAGACGAGAAGAAGCCGCCCTGGCAGTGCACCGAGTGCTGCGCCGGCAGGAAGAAGCCGCCAGAGAAGCCCTGCGTCATCGTCCCGCGCGTGCGCCACCGCGAGAGCTCTTCCGCAGCGCCCCCATTCTCGTTGCCCAAAGGAATAGAATTTGTGTAGCCATCCGGATGATAATCGGGTAAAAATATCCGCTAACCCCTACCCCTGGATATTTTCACGGAGTACTTGGATTGGATGAAATCATTGTAGAATATTGATTGGTCAAAAAGATAATCGTTGGGCGGTTGGTGTTTGTTGGTTGTTGGAAACGACTGGTTGTTGGCGAGTTTGTGTGAGCGACTGTTGGTCTGCGAGTGACCTCACAATTCTCACTCATCCTCATTTACAAAGTTTCCTCGCGACCTCCGTGACATTGCCAGCGCAGGCCCATGGTCGACGCTACGTAGTGAATGTGTCCGTGTTCTTCCTCCTCAGTATGCGATGATGATCAACCTTTTTCATTTTCAGACTAGAGTTTCTGAATCCAGGGGTAGTAGCCTGGTTGTTGAGACTTTTACTCCGAGCATACCACACACCATCTTTGTATCTGCGAATATGCCGACATGCGCTTTGCCTTGCGCATGTCGTTCTGCTGGAAGCGGGGGTGATGAATACCTACCAAATTAACCATCTTTCGGGTCTGATTTCCATCCGTGATGCACAATAAGGTTTACTGACCTCTTCCAACCTCCAATGACGCTTTGATAGACTGGGATTGTAGTGGTAGTAGAACTAGAAGTCTAGAGGCAGCACGTACGTTCTCATTCACGAACGACGTCGACAAGCATGACGCGAGTTTTTCTGCATGCGGAAGTGACGGATCCTTACCGAGGGAAATCCATCGCCTTGGAGACGTCGACACTGTCGAGGCGGCAGCAGCCAAGCACGCGCTCGGGCAGCTCGTCCTCCGTTTCGCCCTGAAGGACGAACGCAATGTCGATAACGAGCTTAGATGTCTTGTCCAGTAGCATGTGGATGCCGCGACGCGCAATGTACGAGAACGAATGGATATCCACGACGATCTCGGTGCTGCCTTCGTTGAAGTGGTAGATGCGATGCTGTGGCCGCGTGAGCACGGGGGTCGCATTGTGGCCGACGAGCAGCTTCTTCGCCATACCCGTGAGCCCGCATTCGTCTTGGTTTGTGACCTGCGCAATCACCTTGAAACGATCTGTCAACGTTGTGTCGTTGCCAGCTTGCTGGAAACGCTTGAAGAGGCGAAGTTCTTTCGACTTCGGATCCTTCAGTTCCTGTATTGTAAACAAAACCTCCGCTGTCAGAGATGCAGGCGCCAATTTTCATAGCATGGAGGCATTCCCGTACCTCGCAAATCTCTGGTGGAATCTTCCAACAGAGAATCAGGCTGAAGCCTGGTCCGTCGTACGTTGACTCTCCCCACACGCTTGGCCCGTACGATGGAAGCTGCGCGTTGATGATGAACACCTTGTCGTTGGCATACTCCTCAGGAAGTTCGACGCGTTGGGACACTAGGTCCACTTTCCCATCCGTTCGAAGAAGGTCAGCACCAAGAAACTCGAAGAGAGCGGCCTTGGACGGTTCCTTTCGCTTCGACTTCTTGTAATCTTGGCTGCGAATCTGGAACGTCTCTCCTCGGGTGGTTGTCCAAGATTGAGGTACCTTGCTAGACATCCCTGACGACGTCATATTTGTCCGCACCATCGAGCAGCTCAACGGGAACTTCTTGAAGCCACCCATGGGCGGTAGCACGAAGGCTGACGAAGGTATAACACCCGTGGGGTCAACGGTCTCGTCCACTTGTCCGACGTCTAACGAGGGTTGGATTTTGTGGAGGCAGCAGGATTGTGGGTCGATACAGTCCGTCGGCTCCGTGCTCAGCACATTCGCATCGAGCACTCCTGGAATCAAACTCTCGCTTCCGCCCCGGATGAGCCCTGGTGGTCCGTTCCCAACACGTCTCGTCGAGGGCGGGTTGTACACGCTAGCGACGTAGGCGCATGTCACGCCCATACACACCAGAAGCTTCCATAATGCGTGCTCAGGCGCGACACATTTGAGAGCGACAATGTTCACCATGAAGCCGACGATGAGACACTGTTTCGATCCTTCCACGTTTACTTGAAGGCGCCACTGCGACTGGGGTATCGAGCTGGCTGGAGAAGGGCAATAGGTGATGATACGAGGCGGGGCGTTTCCGAGGGACGCCCTCTTCGCTTTTTGGGGAGTGGGTGAGGCCTTTCTTTCCGATGCCGTTGATGGGGCCGATGTCGCTACCTTCGACGCTGAGTTCGCTTGTGCTTGAGCATGAGATTGCGCTAGAGCTTGAGGCTGCTTGAGACTGCTGCCGTTCGACGGGGTCATGCCACTCGCTTGCTTCTCCATGTCTTCTCGCTGTTTCCGCTGCTCTTCTTCAAGCAGCTTTTGTCGATAGAGCTGTTGGTGTGATAGTGTTGGAGCTACATAGACCAATATATTAGCGCCACTCCTCATTCACGATGGTCATCACGTGCAACGCGTCGCTCACCTGCTCTTTGAGCGATATGCTTTCGGTTGATGACGTCTGCCATCGCCAGCGTCCATTGGTCGAATTCGTCTTCACTCTCCGCACACAATTTATACTGGATGCCTCGTTTGGAGTCGATCTCTTGGAGTGAAAGGGTCGACACTTGAAAAAAGTACTTGGTCGGTGCATTGCGCGCGAGAGACTTTTCGAAAAGCAGCGACACGTTGTCGATGTTGAGGTTCATCTCTCCGCGATACCAGGGATGAGACTTGTTCAGATACAGCATGTGGTGCGATTGGTTCTTGTCCGAACCATTGGTCGATGCCGCACTGAAGCTTTTCGGAGACGTGACAGAGATAGAAGACTCGCTCGATCTCTCGATATCACCATTCGGTGTCACACTGTGATCTTTCGAAATAATGGTCTGTGACGACGGCTTGCTCGCGTCTTCGTCGTCCATGTGAATGATGTTGCCGCGCGGAGTTGAGGTAATGTGATTTGCAGGGTTGTGTCGATAATACGATAGGACACCCTGTTGACGGTCCAGCACGAACCACCGACGGTGCCAAGATCGCTTGGACCACTTTCCATCACTGATTTTGTGGAGGTAACCACACACGTAGTTTTTGCTGATCTGTGACTCGGATGAGAACGAATACCCGGCCTTCATCAAATTCGATGCCGCCTGGTCGGTTTGGCTATGGGGTTGGCTGTCTGAAGATGCTGGCACTTTACCTCCGTGCAAAATTGTGCGACCCACATTCCCGACCTTCGAAATTCCTCCACCGAGCGTCTTCGTCAAATTGCGCATTTTACGGACACCCCTTGATCTTCTCTGCCCCCTCGACGTAGATGTAGCGTTCGCCGATGGGTCGGACGACGCTCTTGGGACGCCGCGAGAGACATGGTCTTCAAGGTCACTTCGATCTGACGCGTCCGCACCACCGGCATCACCGTATTCATAACCACTTGTAGTCGTCATGGGAGCACTTTGGAACTCGCCAAACTCATCCATTTCGTCAAGTTGGTCCGAGTCGTATGCCTCGTCGGAGTCATCTCCACTGTCCTCTCCGCCAATGAAGTCGAAAGAACCGAACATTGCACTGCCCGCACCGCTCCTCTCGCGATCTCGACAAGATGGACTGTTGTTGAGCGGGTCTCCTCCGGGGAAGTCTTCGCTAGTTCGATACGCTGATGGACTCGATGGGTCAGCGATTGCGGGTGGTAAGTGGCTGGCTAGGAACTGTGATAAGAGTAGGTATTTAGAATCGTTGACTCGATGACGCATCTCCATGCAGGAACGCACCTCCATGAGCACAGGGTACTTGCGAACCCACTCAATAAACTGGGAGTTCTGCAACATGCCATTAGATGACACTCGGCATTCGTCGAAGGCCGCGTAGAATTTCTTCATTCACGGACAGTAAGTCGATCAGCTTTCTGTGAGCGAAGGCATACGAGCTCACGATCACACGTACTTTGGGGATGAAGTTGTAGCCTTCCAAGTACTCGAGGAGATACACATAGTCTTTCTTGAGCATGCACCCTTCGTTTTCACTGTTCATATCCTTGTGTGAGCCGCTGCCGCCTCGAAGGTGCACGAAACACTCGCAAACACTCACGTACCGTTCGAGCCCGTAGATGATACCGTACATCGTGAAGATGTAGCTAATGCGGTCTTCCGTGTTGCCTCTGTGGGTCGTACCAGACGGACGTCTTTTATGAGCCAGCTATGGGTGAGCGCAGTTGACACCACTCCCGAGAAACGTACTCGTAGCATAGCGCGAGCGAACACACGAACATCTCCCGCGACACAAACTCGCCCTCTTCATCGGCGAAGACCTTCATTGTCGTCTCTGCAATGCACAGCACAAGGGTCTGTCAGCACGGTGGTACATGCTACTCGGGGGCATGCGCCCCACGCGGCATATTCGAGCGACGCACCGCCATAGAGCCGCTGCAACAACCTCGACGACAGCAGCCCGTCTTTCCTGGCCACGTAGCGATGGTTCGTGTTCTCCACCAGGTCCCCCTACACAAACAAGCACCATATCCTTTCAGATTTTCTCCCACACAGTCACCGTCGGGATCCCACGTCACCCACCTTGAACGTCAACCACGCCACAGCAAATTCCGCCGGGACAACTGCAACCAACCCATAGTACGTTAGACCATGGCCACGCGACACAGGCAGCGACCTCCTACGGAAACATACACGGCCTGCAGATCCCGAGCGGCCGCGCGGACGACGTGGACGGCGCGGCCCCCATGGTTTCCTCCTCCCGCTCGGCTCGTTCGGCGGCTTCCACGCCACGCCGTCGGGTTGCTCTCGCTTCCTGTTACGTCCGTTAGGCACGGGGAACGGATAGACGCACGTCTATCGGTCGTTGGGGACGGCGCTTTCCTGTCACTCCGTCGCGTATGCTCGTGTTCGCCTCGCTCGTCCTTGCGTTCCGCCCGCGCGACGATGCCACTGCTTGCGATGCGTGTGGGGGAAAAAGTGGGGAATGTGTAACCAACCGCGCGTCCCTCAAAGGCAAACAGAGCAGCAAACGTCACCCTGCGACGCAAGGGTACATCGTACCCCTTGGGCTGAGAGTTGCGAGTAACTCAGGTTACAGTACTGTACGCACATTGGGGATGGTTCTAACCGGTTGTCGTGTTGTTGTCGTCTTGTCGTGTGATGCAGCTTGTGGGTTCAAGGTGGCAGTCATCTCACCTCAGAATCAGCCCTGGTGAAACAATTTTCGCAGGGGTACACTGGCGCGAGGTTACACATTGAATCTCGAAGTTTATTGCAAGAAACAGCACACTAGTCTTGTGAATTACTCATTTATTACTTGCCCTGGCGTCAAAGTGCAACGTGAGGAAGCGTCCGCGAGTTCGTCTCCACACGAAGCGAGAGGCCGCCGGGGCCGCCGACGGCTCTTTCCAGAGCGCGTTCACACTGCGCAACAATGGTTCGCGTGGTTACACATCGAGTACCGTCGAGAACTCCGCTGCGATGGAGCTGCTGGGGTAGAGAGAACTCTTGGAGGACGACACGAATGGCCGGAAGATGCTCTTCCCCACGACGGTCAACCCTACAAGAGCAACTCCCGTGTCATCTACGGTGGCACCAAAGACATCAACAGAGATCTAGTGCAATACGTACAGTATCGAGGTCTGGAAGAGATGCAGAGGGCAGTGGCCGAGACAGTTGTCGTTGGTGGTCCAGAACGGGTCTTGGTCGTCGGGCGACGGGCTTGTCCTAACGTTGTAGACTACCGGGTAGCATAGAATGATGCCCGCCATGGCGGTCGAGCACGCCGACGTTGAAACGATAGGAATCAGTCCGCGACGGAGCGTCGTTGGCGTGGTCTGGTCGAGTACTCGCTCCACAACCCGCTTGATGGAGTCCACGAGCCCATACCGAGTCAGTTTTCCTTGAGCACTTGTTTCTGTGACGTGTCGTGGTCCATCGAGCGCTCCACTAGCGTCGATGAGCGTTATATTTCCCAGCGCGGAGGCGACATCCAGGCACTTGAGTCGCACAAACCCGGCCGTGTTCACGAAGAACACGTTACCGGAGAGAAAGACCGCCGAGAGGTGGTCCATTCCATACTCGCGCCATGGCTGGTGAGCCGAGAATACATCGAGCATCTCACGAACGTTCTCTTCGTCCAGCTGGCAGGTATCCACGAGGCAGCTTGCGCGTACGCCGAGCCCGACGAGAACGAGATCCCTCACAAGCGGGAGGAGCTGGTCATCGCGTAGGCGAAGACCACAGAATTTCGATCGCTTGCTCTTGGTTGGGTTCGTGCTCGAAGTCGCTTGCAGCACGGTGCGCAGGTCTCTCGCCAGCTCTTCGTGATGATCCAGCAGAGCGGCGACGCGTTGCGCTCGCCTCGCACGGTCCGGACAACACGCGTGGCGCTGGTAAACAGTCCACAGAAGCCGCGACGTGAGTCGAAGGTCTTGGAGCTCCTCAATGGAGAGGAACGGGGTGATCTCGAGCGCGAACGCCGCGACGCCGATCTCCCTCGGCGAGCTGCTCGCCATTGTTGTCGACGGTGCTTCTGGAAGACCCAAAGCCAACGAGTGCTGATTGGCAGATAGTCGACAAGTTGTTATGCCACCTCGTCCCAGTGCCTGTATGTAGCCATCTTGCCGTCTTGGCATGCGTACGTGGCACGAGGCATGAGTCCGACGCCATCAGCCGCTTGTGCGATCTAACCACTTGCACGTCTTCCCTGCGGGCAAGTGCGACACACCACCAACACTATTGACGCGCGCCTTCCACAGCAACCGCTTATCGGCTGACACCTCCAGACGGTCTCTTCTCACCAGGCCACACTTCTGTGCTTTGCTCGTGCTTATCCTTGCAAACTTTGACTGGCAGAGCCCTCATCCGTTCAACGCATGGCGTGTAGATCTCATTCAAACGGAAACGTCGTTGTCAAGGCCTCCGTGCACACGCCCCCCGCACTCTTTTTCCGGATGACCAGAGAGCTCCAGCATAAGATTCAGCTCCATCGATGTACTGTATACACTCTAGTAAATACGACACTAGAATACTGGGCAAACGTATACGTCACTCTAACAAGGGTATGTCACTAACCCAAAAGAGCAAAATCACCCGGACAACACCACACTTCCAGCATCCGTCATCAGCACCATGCGCCCGCAGGCGACGCTCGCGCCGGCCGCGCCACCGGATTCGACGCACGACAAGACGACGGCGCTGGTCGTGACCTGCTCGGCCATGCTCTCGCTGGCGCTGGCGCTGCGCGTGCTCGCGTTCTGCACGGTCTCACGGAAGCTGCGGCTCGCGCGCCAGTCGCCGTCGCCGCTCACGGCCGCGCGACGGCGGCGCCTCAAGCTCATGCAGCATGCGCTGGACGTGAGCGTGTACATCGTGCTCTGGTACGCGATCAGCATCGGCATGACGCTGTTCAACAAGTGGTTTTTGCGCGTCTGGGCCGACGGCGGGTACCCGTTCGCGACCACGATGACGACCCTCAACATGGTGCTCAAGTGCCTGCTCTCGCGGCTGTTCAACTACTGCAGCGCGACCAAGATGGGCGCGCTGCCGCGCGGCGTCTACTGGAAGCTCGCCGTGCCCATCGGACTCTGCACGAGCCTCGACATCATGCTCTCGAACCTCTCGTTCTTCTACATCACCGTGGCGTTCTACACGATCGTCAAGTCGGGCGCGAACGTCTGGAACCTGCTCTTCTCGGTCTGGCTCGGCCACCAGCGCGCGTCGTTCGCGCTCTTCGCGGTCATTCTGCTCATCTCCTCGGGCATCGCGCTCGCCTCGTACGGCTCCACGCAGTTTGTGCTCCACGGCTTCGTGCTCGTGCTCGCGGCCTCGATCATCGGCACGCTCCGCTGGGTGCTCACGCAGTCGCTACTCAAGGAGATGGACGAGGCCTCAAACCGCATTCTCGCGGTCGTCTACTACATCTCGCCGGCCAGTGCGATCGGGCTGCTGCCCATCGCCGTGTTCTCCGAGGGCGCCGACCTCGTGCACTCCAAGTTCGTGCTCGACGCGCACCTGCTCGCGCAGTCGCTCGGGTTCATCTTCGTGAGCGGCTGCTTCGCGTTCGCGCTCATCTTTATCGAGATTTTACTGGTGAAGAAGACCTCGGCGCTGTCGCTGGGCATCGCCGGCAGCTTCAAGGACGTCACGCAGGTGCTGCTGGCCGTGTTCATCTTTGGCGACCACCTGAGCCCAATCAACGTCGGCGGGCTCGTCGTCGCGACCTGCGGCATGCTGTTGTACACGTTCATCAAGCACGGCGAGGCTGCGCGCTCGCCGAACGGGCGGTATTCTCGGCTCCCTGGGGAGGACCAGCCCGGCGGGAAGCTCGCGTCTGGCGCCGACTCGCCCGAGGTCGTGCTCATGGAAGAGGGCAACGCTGTGTCCGCGTCCCAATCGCCCACGTCCAAGGCAAGCGTGGAGCTGACGCGGAGAGAAAGCAAAGATTTTGTGACGAGTCAAGTCGGCTCGCCCGGCAAGCACTAGGGTCAGTCCACCTTTCTGAAGAAATCCATATATAGTTCGGATACCGGTACATTTCGACGGTTTGGTGAGAGAGGCAAACCGAGTGAACAAACTCATGTGTGTCGAAGCGCGTGGAGAGTACTCGATGCTTGAACTGCATCACCACCGGTCTAGGGAGACTTCGGGAACCCAACGATCCCGATCAGCTCCAACAAGTTGGGCCCAAGCGAGTCTTGCTCGCCGTGAGACCTTCGGTACCCGAGATCGTATTATAAACCCTGGCATCACAGGTGAAACGTGAACTGGCGGATGTATGTTAATGCATCCGCCAGTTCACCAACACCGCTGGTATTTTGATACCAGCGGTGTTGGACAAAATCCTGGAGCATACTGACAAGTACTATCAATAATACTGACAGTCAATCATAGCATGGCGCCACCACGGCTCCTTGCCCAAGAAAAAAGAACCTGGGTTCTATTTTTTTTTTTCCTTTTGGGTCTCCCCCCCACCTCACTTGCAGTCACTGTGCTCGAGCTAATTTTGATGGCGACGGACTGGATGAGGCGGGTATTCCGTCTCAATCTACAGCACACTGGGTACGTGCCCCGATCAGGAGATGGCCGTTTGAAGACGCATCTTTGGCTCGTGTCGCCACGAATAGCTGCGTGTGTAGTGACCCAACACAAACAGGACCCCGAGGCAGCGACTTTCTCACAGCTCGAGGGCTGTTGGATACTCGAACGGGGGGCCACCCTAAGCATCCTGAATGTGGCCCTCAGGAGAAAATACCCTTGTTTAACATTTCGACGTTGGTTCTGTTCCTCCCGGGTCCAGCCTTACTTTTGCATTTTGCTTTGCCCACTTATATGCTATCGCTCCCGCCGCTCGTCGGCGTCGCTGTCAGTCTGCTGGCGAGCAACGCGCTCAGCATCGCCATGACGCTTTTCCTCAAGTGGTTCCTCCACCACTGGAACGGCACCGGGTACCCGTTCGCCACCACCATGACGTTCCTCAATTTGCTGCTCAAGTGGGCACTCTCCGCGGTCTGGCTCAAGTGGGGGGCCGCCCCCGCATCCCGTCCACAGCAACTCCCGCGCGGCGTCTACTGGAAGTTCGTCGTGCCCATCGCCGTCTGCACCTCGCTCGACCTGCTCTTCTCCAACCTCGCGTTCTACTACACCACCGTCACCTTCTCGACCATCGTCAAGTCCACGCAGAACGTCTGGATGCTGCTCTTCTCGGTCTGGCTCGGCTACCAGCGCTTCTCCTGGGCACTCGTAGCCGTCATCGCGCTCATCTGCTCGGGCGTTGCGCTCGCCAGCGTCCACGGCACGCAATTCGATCTCCGTGGCTTCGTGCTGCTCGTGCTGTCGGCGATGCTGGGCACGCTCCAGTGGGTGCTCACACAGTCGCTGCTCAAACGACTGGACGGAGAAATCGACAATCCAGTACTCACAACTGTCACGCTCACGTCGCCGGCGAGCGCGCTTTATCTGCTTCCCCCCTCGCTGTGATTTCCGAAGGCAAAGATCTCATCCACTCTCCGTTTGTGTTTGACACGAAGTTGCTGCTCGAGTCGTTGGCGTGGATCGTCGCGAGTGGCGCCGCGGCGTTCGCTCTGATCTTCTCCAAGGTGATGCTCGTCCACAAGACGTCGGCGCTCACGCTCGGCATTTCCGGTAGCTTCCGCGACGTCACGCTCCTCGCGTTGGCGGTGGTGTGCTTTGGTGACCAGGGGAAACATTTTATACCTGTAGTTATAGTACTGACTTACTGTAGTGTAAACCAAAGGCGTTTTAACTGTAGTGAGGCCTTGTATCATGTAGTCGTAGTCGGCCATTTATGGGACCGACTACAGCGTTCACGCGCTGACAAGATGTAGGCCCTGTCGCCTCCGACAAAAAATTGGCTGGGTGGCGCAACTCCTTCCTCACAAGTCCCAGCATCCGTAAAATACGTGCCTAGTGAGACAGATCAGAATCTGAGCTAATTGGAGCGGAAACGACTCCGGGGCCAGGTTAACCCTTTTGGCCGAGTCGTTTAGCCGTCTCACCTAGTGTGTTTTACATGGAATAAAACCAAGCGTTGTATGGCCATCACAATGATGAGATATGTATCCATGTGAAATACAGTGTATCCATGAAAGATATAGTGAAGCCATCTAAACGCGGCAATGCAGAAGGGCACGGAGAGTGCAGAGCGTGGCTATAATAAAGTCACTGAGCACGGGAGCGGTTGCGAAACTGCTCTCACGCAGTGGGTGCGTGGGTATGGATGCCCTAAATAGACGTCAGCTCCATGTTGGCCTCCTTATCGACCTTGTACAGGTACCAGCGATGAAGCAGTGATATGTGCAGTGCGTTCACGCCTCATAATGCAGTGTATGGCTAAAATTGAGTTAGGGAGCGCAGGAGCCGTCGTAAAACCGCTACCAGGGGAGCCCCGTGTGCCCCTTCGTGGCAGCGTGGGTTGCACAACCGCTACCAGGGGAGCCCTCCTGTGCTCCATCGTGGCGGCGAAGCGCGATAGGAGGATCTGGAGCTTATTCGCCAACATGAAGCGCACCAGAGAAGTCTACGAAGAAACCAAGGGCAACGCAAGCGAGGAAGAGGGCGACGTGCACGGCTCTGTGTCTTCTCAAGCGCTGGACGACGGTGACGACCCCCGAGTTGACAGCGGAAGCCTAGACGAGCGCGACGACAGGAGCGACGACGGGAGCGACGACGGGAGCGACGACGGGAACCACGACGGGAACCACGACGGGAACTACGATGGTGGGGAGAGCGACGGCGGCAACGCGAGCGACAGCCAATCTCACACGTCTCATAAAATATCCATTTGTCGCTTTGTACCCATTTTGGCGACATCCCCCGAGAGCTATCGAAGTATTGAAATTGCAACTTTCCCTTTATTGCATATTTGTTGTTCTCCTACTGAGTCTTGGGCTTCTTGGAGAGAGGCATGGCCGAATGATTGCGCTCGTTATGCTTGTTGAATGTGCCGCGGGACGTGTTGGCCTTGGACGGCTTTGGGAACCCCCACTCAGCGCACGTGAAGCAGTTTTTCTTGTGTTCCTCCATGTCTACTTTCATGTCGAACGAGATCGTCATGCACCGCGGGCATCGATACTGGGCAACATGCGCCGGTTGAGTCTTGTCTTCATCAGTCTCGACACCTTCCAAATCGAGGAAACAGTGCATGCGGGTGTTGGTGCGGTTATACCCGAGACCACGGTGGATCAGATCCCCACGGAAGGTGAGCAGATCGCCTGCGTCCAACTCTACGACGTCCTCTTCGTCCATGCGTGAACACGTTGTTCCACCCGAATGTACTGACTTTGGTGCCGTTCTCGAGTGCCACAATGACAGATGCCTGATAGAACTCGTAGTGTAGTACCTCCCCGGTTGCGTAGTCACGGTGAACTTGTTGGGCCTCGCCCCCTCGAAGCGAACGAAGGAACACCCACGGACGTCTCATCTCGTAGGACGAGTTCATCGCCTCGCCCTTCTTGAGCACGAGCTGGCTGATGGCACCAACCCATCCGGCGTTGTTGACCACGAACTGGTTGGTGAACGTGTACTGGAGGCGCTTGGGGTCAAGCACCTCTGGATCGATCGTGCGGAACAGCTGGGACCAGTCCTTTTTTTTCACCTTGGCGGCCGCGGCGAGCGCCTCCGCAACGTAGCGCCCTGGAATGGCGATGCGGAACACCAGATAGCCTTGGGGTGCGTCCGTGCTGAGGGGAAAGTTGAGCAATGACCGATGTCGCCAAACTCCAATTCCATGCGACAGATCCTAGAGGGTTTGTCGCCATGTACCCATTCCGACGACAAAATTTGTCCACACGTCGCATAAACTGGGAGAATTTTCCAGCGAAAATTATTCCCAGCGACAGAAGTCGAAAATTCTGTCGCATTTGGGTCGAAAATGCGACAGAATTTTCCGAGGTGAAATTTTGCTGGATTTAGCGAGAGAACCATGGTTCCCACATCCAGTTTTAGACTTGGCTAGTAAGAAGTCGACTCATTTCAGCCTGCACTACACGCTTTCAGCCATGTATTCCTCTCTACAGGTTTCTGGATCTATGACTACAGGAAAAAAATAGCAGCCGGTGACCAGCTCAGTGCGGTCAACTGGCTCGGACTCGCGACGGCGCTGGGCGGCGTGTTGCTGTACACGTTGCACAAGAACCGTGAGGGGAAGCGAGTCACCTTTGAGGATGAAAAGTACCACAACCTAGACGAGAGTGGGGCCACTAGTGTCGGCACGGACGACAGCGACGACGACGCCGAAGTGGGCAGAGGCTCGAAGGCACGGGTAGTACATGGTGTGGCTCCGCTACCTGTCGGATACGTGGCGGCCAAGACGCAGAGATAGGTGATCGAACTTGAGACAGCGGTGTGTGCTCTCCTCCTGTTCTATTCATTTCGCCGTTTGTGGTTGAAGAAGGAGAACCGAGCGAGCTTGTGTGTGTAAATGAGATCCATTGAACTACTCTGTTAGAGTTCCCTAGCCGCCCGAAGGCCATCTCACCGGTCTATCCGTGTGAAGTATTCTGCTTGCCAATGGGCAAAGCCGGAGTCGAGATGCCGCCGCAGCTGGGCATGACCGACTCGTGTGGTGGGGTGAAAGACTTGGCTGCTCGCTTGAGCATCCATGGCAACGTTTGCGGCCGCGTCCGCCATCTGACAGCCCATTCTGAGTTTAAAAACTTATAATTGGCTATTGGGGACAAAATGAAAACGAGCAACCCCACCATGCGCGGGATCGTCATCTACCTTGGGGTCTCCACTCCCATATATCTGGCCGGTGACGAAGCAACATCTATAACAGCCTGTCCCTTCGACCCACTGTTCGCTTCCAAGTCGTCTTCGCTGTCGTTCGTGTCGTCGCGCTTGTCGTCCAATGTCTCGTCCTCTGCGCCAACGCGCTTCTGCTCGCGGTTCTTGTACAGCGTATACAGCACCACGCCGCCCAGCGCCGCCGCGAGCCCGAGCCAGTAGATCGCGTTGAGCTGGTCGCCAAAGCACACGACCGCAAACACCACGAGCGTGACGTCACGGAAGCTGCACAAAATACCCAGCGTGAGCGCCGACGTCTTGTGGACGAGCAGCACCTTGAAGAAGATGAGAGCGAACGCCACGACACCGCTCGCGACGATCCACGCTGACGACTCGAGCAGCAAGCTGGTGTCGAGCACAAACCGCGAGTGGATGAGGTCTTTGCCTTCGAAGGTCACGGCGAGCTGGAGCAGGCACAAAGCACTGGCGGGCGACGTGAGCGTGACGGTCATGAGCACCGGGTTGACACTTTCTCCATCCAGTCGTTTGAGCAGCGACTGCGTGAGCACCCACTGGAGTGGGTCCAACATCGCCGACAACACTAGAAGCACGAAGCCGCGGAGATCGAACTGCGTACTGTGGACGCTGGCAAGCGCGACGCCCGAGCCGATGAGCGCGATGACCGCGACGAGCGCCCAGGAGAAGCGCTGGTGGCCGAGCCAGACTGAGAAGAGCAGCATCCAGACGTTCTGCGTGGACTTGACGATGGTCGAGAACGTGACGGTGGCGTAGTAGAACGCCTGGGTGGAGCAGAGCACGTTGAGCGATGTGCACACGGCGATGGGCACGACGAACTTCCAGTAGACGCCACGCGGTAGTTGCTGTCACAGCAACTATCGCGTGGCGTCTACTGGAAGTTCGTCGATCGCCGAGCTTCTCGACAAGCTCGACGATCTTACGGTGGACAGCCGGGCGGGGCACGAGCTCTTCGACGGCAGCGACCTGCTTGGCAGCGTTGCGGATCTCGGTGTATCGTTGAAGCATCTGGTATGTAGAGGACCAGC
>JAADWV010000542.1:0-22864 GCA_023336295.1 Pythium folliculosum | reverse complement strand
GGGAGGGGACTTGCCGAGGGCGGCGCGCGAGCCGTTCTGCGGTGGCCACGAGCAAAGGCGCCTTGAGAGCACCGCCCCACTTCCACTCGCAAGAACACACACCCGGGCGACCCGCCCGCCACACCAACGCCACACCACACGCAGCCCGGCCCGTCCGGCCCATGGGTTAGACGGGTCCTGATGAAAAAGCTGGAAACTACACAAACGGGTTTTGGCCGACGGGGACCGACCGTACCGTACCCGCGCGGGCCCGCCCGACACCAAAAAGCGGGAATGGAACCCTGGGAAGGAAACGAAGAACCACCCAAAATACCACACTCATCAACTGTTTGGTTTATTGGGTGGTCAAAAGTGGAGACTCGGAATGATGGTCATGTGATTGCATCATCTCTTGGACGGGAAACCAAGAAGGCGGAGAAAGAGTGGTCGCTCAAGGCTCATTGCGCGAGATCGCGACCAGGGATCGAAAGAACCCAAAAATCACGGCTCAATGGGTGGGTTTTGTACAGTTTGTTCGAGCTCTAAGCCACCCCCCTGATATATAAATATAGAGGGAGAATCAAATAACATTCTCAACATTAAAATCAATTGATTGGATCAAATGTATGCATCATGACAGGTATATATGGTTTCTTCCGCGGCTTAGAGCTCGAACAAACTGTAGTTTTGGTGGACCCGTGGGCTTCCCAGACTCCCATAATCCCCATTATAACCGTCTTCTATACCAGTATACGCCTCTTTTTGCCAAGGTTTAGCCCATTCGTTCACATGCAGGCTGGGTGGTCTTTTTGGTTTATCCCCCTACCCAACTTTTATCGACCCACTCATTTCGATCCCTGATCGCGACGGCAGCGCACGTGGACGGCGCCAGCACAAGCACCATGAGCAGCGAGGCGATGCAGAACTCGGTCCCCAGCGGCGCCAACGACGGTGCGGTCGAAGCGTGCTCGCGCACGATACACTGTGGAAGCGAGGGCCTAACAGAGCGGCGATCTTTTGTGTTCGTAGGGTGCGTGGGCGTGGAGTCGGAACAGGCCGGCAAGGCCTCGGGCTGCGCCGGCTGCCCCAACCAGAGCCTCTGTGCGTCGGGAGAGGCGCGCAAGCCGGACCCAGGTACGAAGCGAATCGTACGTTTGCACGAGGGCAGGAATGCTTACGATATATTCGTTTCGTGTACAACTCAGCTGTCTCGGACGTAAGCCAGCGGCTCGCGAACGTCAAGCACAAACTGCTCGTGCTCTCGGGCAAGGGCGGCGTGGGCAAGAGCACGGTCGCGTGCCAGCTCGCGTTCGCGCTGGCCAGCCAGGGCTTCCAGGTCGGCCTTCTTGACGTGGATATCACGGGTCCGAGCGTGCCGCGCATGCTGGGTCTGCTGGGCCACGAGGTCCACCAGAGCGCCGCCGGCTGGTCGCCCGTGTACGTGGACGACAACCTCGGCGTCATGTCGATCGGCTTCATGCTGCCGAACGCCGACGACGCGATCATCTGGCGTGGCCCCAAGAAGAGCGGCATCATCAAGCAGTTCCTGGTCGACGTCCAGTGGGGTGACCTCGACTACCTCATCATCGACACGCCCCCGGGCACGTCGGATGAGCACATCAGTATCGTGCAGGTACGCTCGAAAGTACTACGGCTCGATGTAGTACGACCTTCTGACGCATTTACGATCTGTACAGTACATGAAGGAGGCTGGTCTGGACGGCGCCGTAGTTGTCACGACCCCGCAGGAAGTCGCTCTCAGCGATGTCCGCAAGGAGCTTAACTTTTGCCGCAAGGTACGATTGGGATCAAATCGCCTCCTTGTGTCAATGCTTCATGGCGGCTGACTGTTGAAACGACGTGTTGCGATTGGTTCGTGTAGACCAAGATCAACGTGCTCGGTGTCGTGGAGAACATGAGCGGTCTGCAGCGCGGTCTCGAGGAGGTGAAGTTCATCAAGCCCGATGGCACCGACAACACGGCGGATTTCATGCAGGTGCGTCCATTTTTGCTGATACTAATGGAAGCGAGTCAGCCGGTTGGTGTTGACAAATCCATCCCGCTGGATCTGTAGCTTCTCAAGGAAAAGGCACCCGAACTTGCGGAGTACGCTGTTCAGATGCAGGTGTTCCCTTCGGGAGCTAACGGTGGCGCCGAGGCCATGGCCAAGGCGTTCAATGTGCCGTTCCTCGGTCGCCTGCCCCTTGACGACAAGATGACTACGGCGTGTGAAGAAGGCGTCTCCTTCCTTGAGGAGTACCCGCAGTCGTCAGCTGCGCCGGCGTTCAAGCGCATCGTCGATGACATCGTGAAGGCCATGGATTAGCTTCAGTAGCTCGGCATTAACGACCCGGTAAACTGCGAAGAGAATCCCTTAAATATTTGTTGCAAAGTTATTTGGAATATTGTGTTGAGCCTCCGGATCAACGTCAGTCTACTTTAGACCGCACAGTACGCGGAGTTCTTCTCGCAGATCTGGGCCTTCATTGTAAGTGCAATCTGTACGGGTTTGTCACACGACTCTATCAAGGCTGGAAGAGAACAACGATGACCGACACATTGTCCGACGAGCCCGAGCGAATCGCGAGGTCTGCGAGCGAATGGCTGATTTGGCTCGTCGAGTACCCTTCGTTGATCTTTTCTTTCACGTGATTTACCGCCTCCTGGCTTGTGATCGTGTCCCACAGCCCGTCGCACGCAAGAACCAGGAAATTCACCTCGGGGGTGATCTCGATCTCCTGTGGGATACCACACTCGGTGAGATTCACATTGCCACATGCCCATCACACACTGAAATGGCCTACCTTGAACTCGGGTTCGCAAACCACGAGATCACCATGAAACTTGCGATCGTGTCCCTCTGGGAATCCCCAGAACTCGTAGTCGGTCAGCGCCTTCCCTTTGTAGTCCATATCTCCAATCGCTCGAGATACCGCGAGCTCGCCATTTACACGATAGACACTGACCCAGCGCACAACTCGCTCGGCCTTCTGCTGGATCCATGGATCACTTAGATCCATCGAGTGCAACTTGGACATTTGTAGCTCGCGCTCTTCTTTCACCCACCCTCCGAGCCGCTCGATACGTGCTCGCTCGTCTGGCCGGCCAGGGGTCTGCTCTTCGATCACATCGAGAGCGACTCCATTGACGCTCACAACAGCTCGGCTATCACCTACGTTTGCTGTAAGCAGCTTGTTCCCTCGGATGAGCACGACTGCCGCGGTACTGCCGTCTCCCATCAACTGCAAGAACCACACACTCCGTAAGTTTGGTGGGCTCGCACCGTAGCATCATCATACTCATGACAAACCTCTGACGTCGCTCTCGCCAAGAACTCATCGTCAATCCGTTTGAAGCAATCAGTGAAGGCTTGACGCGCATTCGACGTGAATGACTCATGCTCACACAGGTAACTGAGAAGCTTCTCGTCGAGGTATTTAGCGGCCTATAAGATATACACCACCGTGAGCCACCTGGTTTGAATCAATTGGCGTCAGGATGGTTATAGACATACTCGCACACCGCAGTGGCCATCGAAGAGCGCGTACAGAGAGTGTTTTGCGTACTCCTCGGTTTGGAGGTGATCGTTTAGGTCGGGTACGCAGCAGCAAACGTCTTCGAGGCTGTTCCGCACACCCTTCAGCGAGGTTACACCATGAGATTCGCCACCACCGGTGAAGCTCACTTTGTCATCAAAAAAGACAGTATCGCTCTCGGTTGTGCATATGGCATAGTTGTCGCGAGAGCCCCGCATGAGCCAACTCAATGACGGTCCAGAAGGCGGGCTGGGCCGAGGTGGAGAAGCTGCTTCGATTGGGGGTGGAGCTAGAGCTTCTGCGTTCTGGCGATCGCGAAGAAAACGAGGAATGTACTTGCCACTCGAAACCGGGGGTGAGAACGTCGGTTTCAGCAATGGTGATTCGCTCGCGATCGGAGGAGACGGCGATGCATTAGGATGCGAAAGTCTTGCATCAATACCACGCATTGGGGTCGGGGCCGGCGCAGTCTCTGTTTCATCGTCTTCATCTTCTCTTCCTTCAATCAGTGGACCGTTCTCCCCACCGTAAAATTCCATCCCTTGTGCTTCATCACCAATCGCATCAAAAGGCGGATCAAACGCGAACATAGCGACTGGGCTACGTGGTCCGTAGTGCGCGAAGCTGAGGGGACTGCTTGCTCGACGAGGGCTTGTGCGAGTATTTTCCCCCACTGAATCGTCCGAAAAGCTTCCGGAATCAACGAACCCATACTGAAAATGGTGGGAGGGGAAATCCGCGGACATGCGTCCGAAATCCATGTGCTCATGGTAGTCGAGGGACACGCTGCGACTGACTTTGGAGAAGCTCTGTACGCAAATTGGAAACGTGAGAACCATAACACAAACGAGGGTGTCAATCATACGTACTCTTCTCGTGGTTGCAGGGTTCACGCGATGGAAACGGTGATCGGATTTGGTTCGAAGGAGGACCGATATGATGTTGGCAATAGATTTCTGAAAGTTGAACAGCCAGTCGTGCATCTATCACAAATCAGAAAGGTTAGGTTACAATGCTTGAGCCTCGAATGGTATATCATATCCGGCCACGTACACATTCTTTTGTATCGGCGCGCAGAATAAACTTGCGTTCCGGCACACGGATCTGGAAGGCGCCAGCACCGAAATCCTTCTGTGGGGTGGGAAGAGAGTTATGCATCAGACCCCAAACGCTATCTGGAAAGCAGGTAGGAACGTCGCGCACCGCGGTCGTAACGGAGTGGACATTGTCGAGTTGAATCGCGCCGCAGCAAGTTCGGTCGGAGGGTTTGGTGTCGATGGCGTCGCGTTCCGAGCGATAGTAGAAAAGCACACTCTCCTGCATCACGAACCAGCGGCGCTTCCAGGAGTCCGGGTTCTTGACGCTCTGCTTCTCGAGGTATCCCGTCATTTGGACCATTCTACCATCAAAAACGGACCAAGACATTAGCGACCACAACTGATATTCGCGCATCTGCGAGATCAGTATTCCAAGACGCACTCAAACGTGTAATTCGAGAGATCACGTGGGCCGGCGTAGCTGGTGGAGTACATCTGCATCTCCGCATCTTCGTCTTCCGACGAAGTGGGTGAGTCACGGCCTTGGAGGAAGAACTCGCGGCGTCCAAAACGCGACCGCACGGGTGCAAACGACGCGCTCGCGGCCGCGGGGATCGTGACCCCACTACCAGCGGCGGCGATGTCGAGCGGCGGCGTTGTGGAGCCGCCGCCGTTGGCGCGGCCGCGCCTCGCGTCCTCGTCGTCCAAGTCGAGCAGGAGCCCACTGGCGCGGAGCGAGGGCCCGCCTCCGAGCGTGTTCTCCGACTGGCTGCGCACGCGGTTGCTGCTGACCGCGGCCGGGTGCAGCGGCCGCGTGTGCGTCTGCGCGGCCTGCGCCTGTGCTTGCACGTCGCGCGTCGCGGGCGCGTCTCCTGCGGGGGCGTCGCGCCGCCCGAGCATTCCTCTCCGAAAGATTTTCCTGCTTCCGCGTTTTGCTGGGTGTCGCGTCGGATGCGGAGCCGAAGTCGCTCCCGCACACAAAGACAAGGGCAAAGGCACTGCACACCGCAAAGAGGGGGCGTCGCGCGACCTTCGGGGCACCTTCAACAAAAGAGGTTTCTGATTGGCCGAAAATAAAAGTGCCTCTGGGTCACAAAATCGGCATCTTCAAGTTTCCTTGGAAATCCATTTCTGCTGGTGGTGCAGATGCAGACGAATGGCAGCATGGATCTCCCCGATTCCATGAGACATACCGGCGCATGATGAGCAGTCTAAATAGCCGAACACGTTCAACGGAAACACATCACAGATGAGCTTTCACACGCGGAATGAATAATGGGAACGGTAATATTATGTGTACCATTGCATGGGACATTGAGGATGGATAGCAGTTGCTTGACGTCAATTGTTCACTACTTTTTGGGGCGCTCAGTCACGCGCGTTGAGCAGGTCGCGGATGGACGTGTCGCTCAAGTATTTGCGCACAGCAACAAGCGCCTCAAGTTGCACGGACCGCAGGAACTCAGCCTTCAGCTTTTCGAGGCGGTCGAGGTTCGAGCGCACATTGGGGATGCTCTCGTCGACCTCCTCTTCGTCCGACATGCGGGGGTTGATGAGGCGAGCGAAGTGGAACATCTTGCAGTTGCTCAGCTTCTTCAGCACACGCATATCATCACTGTGAAGCTTCTTGGCGATGAATCCACGGATGCTCTGGCCGTGGCGGAGACGGATGACACCACTCTCGATGAGGCGCAGCAGCTCCATGGTGTACTTCTCTTCCTCAACCTTCCAACGGCCTTTCCGGAGGGGGCACATCAGCGAGTAGATGCTGTTGGACTCGAAGCCGACGCTCAAGAACGTGGCGACCCAGTCGATCTCGTTGTTGCGGTTGCGCACGAGACTCTTGGCTTTCAAAAACTCCTTGGACTTGAGCAACAGTTTCGTAATAGACTCTCGCTTGCTGGGGCTTCGCTCTTCGACGAGATCGGCAGCTGCCTCAATCACGCTGTCTCCCTCCTTGCTTTCCAAGTATCGTCCAACGGGGGAGAAACGATCGCGGGCAGCCATAGTAGGCGGTGGTGAGCTAAGGGTGGAGGGGATTGGCTGGGTCCGCTGGTTGTTTGGCGAGTAGTAGTTGCGACGCTGCATATCGTACACCCGCTCGGCTTCCTCGAACTTGGATCTCTCGGTCAGTTGTTCACGGTGCATCACATGCGATCTTCTGATGTGCTCGTCTCTTTCGTCGCTGGTGTAGGCGTAGCGCGCCTGTTCGCCAAATTGCCGCGTCGGCGCCGGAGGGGAAGTCTGGTTGTGGCGACCGCCCGACTGGTAGGGTGTGTTGGTGTAGACCGACGGGTTCTTCACAGCCATCGGCATTTCTTGTCTCATCAAACGTGGTTCCTGGGTTCGTCCATCCTTGGTCCAAGCGGGCTCGTTGTACTGGGACAAAGTGTGGCGTTCAGCGTAGACGTCCTCCTCGTAAAAGCGTCGGTTGGTCTTTGCCTGGGGAAACTCAACTTCGCTCTTCACTGGCGACAGCTCGCGTGCGCGCTTGCGGGTCAAGAAGCGATCTTCACTCTCGTAGTTTTCCACCTCTGCAGACGTGCGTCGAAGTAGTGACGAGAGACGCGGCAGAGTGGAGGGCAGAGGGGTCGTCTCGAACGGTCCACGGCTGGCCGCGGTCGCCCTGGATTCGTAGGTCGTCGCGGCCGCGATGGTCTGCTGTTGTCGGCTCATCTCCATGAAGCGAGTCGCTCCCACCTGCGCCAACGGGGCACCTCGGCGGACCGAGACTTCATCGTTTTCGTCTTCCTCGGACCACGCTCGGGGGCGGGGGAACTGCTTCTCCGCGTAACCGTCGCTCCATCGGCGCTCTTCCTCGTAAGCCGCAGCCGGGCGCGAGCGGACGCGGCTCTCGTACGAGGCGCCGTACGGGGGCGAGTATGACATGGTGTTCTTCGCGGCTGGGGGGGCGGGCACGCTCACGTGGTGCGACGTGCTGCCCATCGGGGGCGACACGGTCGAGTATGGGCGCATGAAGCGCTCGCGGTAGGCAGCCGCGGCGGCCGGCGGCGCGTAGAAGCGCCCGGTGTTGGGCATGTTCGGCTGTATGGGTGAGTGGTCGCCTTGCTCGCGGCCCACACGAAAAATTCTTCGATGCGGCTGTGGGAGAAATCCCGAAATGAGGGGAGCAAAGCTGTGAACTTTTGTTTGGTTTGCGTGGTCGGCAGCGGACGCCTGTGATTGGCAGAAATCACGGAGTTTGTTCCGCATTGGACCAGCAGGGCAAGGGGTGCCGAGCCGTCTTTAGACCAGCAGTCGCTGGCTCGCTGCTTTCTGTGCGGCGGTTTTGCGTATTGAGGCCCGAGAAAAAAAGATCATCATCGCGAGAGTGGGCAGGGTTGTCAGCTGGATGGGAGCAGGACGGGGCGTGACTTGGAGTTTGTATGGGGAGGGGCAGCGTTGAACCTCGGCGTGGAATAAAAGAAATCGCAAAGTGAAACCGAAATGGTGCCGGAGATCGAGCAGAGCTGAACAGCAGAAGATGAACCAAGCGCGGTCGTGTTCCTGCAAAGCTGTATCTACTGTATGTACTGTACCGGGCTGGACAAGGAAATGCGGTTCGGCCGCCCAGCTGAGCCCTTCCCCTTTTCCGCGTGAGGCAAGGCGTTTCGGACGAATCCGACAATCACATGCGACCCCTCGGCCTCAGCGCACACAAAGCGGTACCGGTCATCTCGAAGAGGTCTCAATCCCCACATACAGGACTCTCCCTGAGGCGCTCGCACGCAGTGCACAAGCGAAGGAAGGCTCGTGGGCCCCAACCTTTGGCTCATGTATCTCGCTCTCTCCATCTCCACTACAGAACCATCGGCTCCCGCATGCCCGCGGAGGACCTCATACCTACCTTGACCACTGGGCAAACACGAACCCGCCTTTCTTCCTTTCTCTCTGTCCCATCCGCTAGTTTCGCTCTGTTTCTTCTTCTGGCACCTCGTCCAGCGGAGCGTTTCGCGGTGTACTCGTACGGTACCGTATCTGCAGAAGGAGCGGCCCGTTCACAGAATAAATCCTCGCAAAGACATGTGCACACCGCTTGGTGGTTCTGGGAGGTTGTGAGCAGAGCTCATTTCGACCGCCCCGCTGGTGGGTCGCGGTGCATGAGGTGGGAGGGTATGCGGTTGTGCAGGTCAGGCTAGAAAGCATGCGCCAGCCGATGCGTTGCGATGGCCGCGTAACTTTGGCTCCCAGGCCTTCAGCAAGCGGCAACACCCATCGCCCTTCACAGGAACTTGTGTAACGTTGCGACTGGTCGGTTGTTCCACAAAACTCCTCTTACTTCCGTTTGGTCGGGCGGTGGTCTTCGTTTGAACGAAGTGTGTGGGCGACATGGCAGCGGCACATGAGCACAGCCAGCGGGGTCGGGGCGAACCTCTCCACTGTGGGCCAACATGTACATTTGACACGTCAACTCCTGCGCTCCCTCCGGTGTCAAGCTGTCGGTCTCGTGGCCGTGAACAAACCCTGAAGTCGAGGAGCCTTTCGGAAAACTCCGAGGTTCCAGGGCTTCGACTCGAAGTTCGAGGCTTCGAGATCCAGTTTGACGTAGTCGTGCAGCTTCCCAGTGCCTTCACCCTCCCAGTACCCAGCACTCTGCTTTGTGCAGCCTTTGACGAGCTCGTCCTGTACATAGGAACCCGTCTAGGTAGACGAGGGACATTCCGGACAGCATATCTTAGCCAATCATGTTGGTGCATTTTGGCGAACTAAATTCCTGGGGCCAGCAGCAAGTACGCGATGGGGCACAGGGAAGATGAGACAGAGAAAGGGCAGGAAAGGCCAACAAGTTGTTGGCAACAACATTTCCCGAAAAACGGAACGTTTCACTCCAAACTGTAATTTCGAACGCTCATGTCACACTGGATCACCCACCTTATGTTGCGACAATGTTGTGTTGGGGTGACATAACGAAAAAATAGAAGCTATGAACACTCATTTACCTACCACTCGACCGACTCGAAGCGCTCGAGCGACGTCTGCGCCTCGCCGAGATCCTTCTGAACCTTGATGCGCTTGTAGAAGATGGGGCAGTCGCGGCTCGAGCAGAGCACGTCCTGGTGGAGACTGCCCTGGCAGTTCTGGCACTGCGTCCACAGGCGTGCGAACAACTGCTCGAGCTCGCTCACCGACTCGAGTTGCTTCGTGTACACTTGCGCTTCGTTCTCCAGGCAGCTCTTACAGAGCGCGCCCGAGCCGTTGAGCGGCGCCTTGCAGCCGAGGCACTTGAGCTTCTTGACCGCAAAGTTCATCATGCCGCCGCTGTTCTGCTTGGCGCCGGGCTTGGATCGCTTGCGTGTGTGCTCGCCGTTGAGCAGGTCCGACTTGACCTTGCTCATGCCGATGATCGGCTCGAAAATGCGCTCCAGCGGGTTCTGCAGCTGCTGCTTGAGGTAGTAGTCGCAGTCGATCGGCACGTTGTTCTCAAGCGCGTAGACCGGGTCTTCGGCCTTCTCGTACAGCGGCGTGTTCTTGCCCTTGTCCACAATCACGTAAGCAATGCGCTCGCCCAGCGCGGGTGCCGAGCCGGCGTCGCGCTTACGCATGCGCTCGGCCAGCTCAGTGTGCGCTTGCTTGACCTTATAGTCCTCCTGGTCCACAGTCTTCTTGAGACCCTTGGTGATCACGAGCAACGAGATATCGATGCGGTTCTGGAGCAGCTCCGAGATGATGTTCTTCGTGTAGTTGATCGCTCCCGGGACATCGCGGTCAATGAGGATCTTTCGCAGCACCGACTCGACCATGCGTCGCACAAGGAGGCAGTTGTCACGACGCACAGTCTCGAGACCTTTTGAGTCCAGCTTGTCGTACTTTTCGGGCTTTGTCCACAGCAGGCCGGCATAACGCTTTTTGTTCATGAGCAAGTACGGGAAGTACACTTTCTCGAACTCGAGTGTGATCGGGTGCGGAAAGATCGCCGAGACCCGCTTGGCCGCATCCTCAGCGAGCGGCATGGCTTCTTCGACTGTGTCGACGCCAAACTTGACCATCACGGAATCCGTATCGCCGTACACAACCTGGGCGTTAGCCTTGTACCCGTTTTCAATTGTGTAGATCTTCTCGACTTCCTCTCGCGTGCGAAACAGCAGCTGGCGACCGTACGCCGTGATACTTGATGCGATCGGGATGCACGGAAGTTGGCCAACCACAGCACCCGTGAAGCCGTACACGGAGTTGGCACTGATCTTCAGAGCGAGCTGGCGACCGTTCTGGACAGCCTTCTCCATAGGATCAGTCGCAGCGTTCATGTCTCGCTTGGCCTGCTTACGCGCTGCGAGCAGCTCCTCCAAAATGAGCGGGAGGATACCCTTCTTCTTGGATCCAATGACAAACACGTCGCCTGACGGAGATGTGTTGTAGTCGCTCGGTGCCAACTTGGACACGTCTTTGGGAGCGACGAGCGTCGAGTAGCACAGGTTGTAGCCCTGCATGATCGACGGATACAGAGACGCGAAATCGAGGGTCGCGATCGGAACGTCATAGAAGGCCTTCATGGGTTCAATAACCGTCGCGCCTTCGTATCCAGCGTCACCGTTGTCGCCAGCTCGCGGAAGTGTGGGCACCACGAGAGACGCATTCTGGCATTTGCGCAGCAACATTGAGTACACCTTGATCTGTTGGCCACGCTCGATGAGGAACGGAATGGGGACGCCCGAGACACGAGCCATTTCGACGTAGTTGACGAGGAATGACAGCTTTTCCAGCAGTCGCAGCGGCAGGTACGCATCCTTGAGACAGTAGACAGCGAGACGATGGCGATCGTCGTCTGAGCCACGCTGCAAGTCGGAAATAATTCCGTGGGGCACATCTTCCTTCTGCTGGCCGAGGAACGTGGAACTGACAGCGTTGAGCGAGTACGAACTCAGCTGGTGGCTACGACGCATGATCGGAAGAAGATCGAACATGCAGCGGCCGTGGATCGTGGTCTTGACGTTCTCGCTCTTGCCGTATTGCGCGGAGTTAAACGTCTTCTTTTCCATGTACGCCGCACTAATACCAGACAAAGGCAAATCATGTGAGTCCGCTGGATATGATATACATCAGCGCGAACCATGTTGATGGTCACGTACGTGTGGGCAAGGCGGCCAAGGAATCCGTGGCGCCCCAGCTTCAGCGCCTTTCCACGGTTCAGGATGTACGGAACATCAAAGTTGTCGATGTTGTAGCCAGTGATGAAATCCGGGTCCACTTCCTGCACAAACTGAGCCCACTTTTCAAGCATATCGCCCTCGTGCTCGAACTCGAGGACGTGGGCGCCAACAATTGGCTTACACGTGTTCAACACGAACACGTTTCGAACGAGCGGGGCGTTTTCTCCCTGGACTTGCACGACGTTGGCAATCTGGATTACTGGGTCCTATCAAGCAGCAACAGATACTACTGTCAGATGTGATTTTCGTCTCACGCGGGCGTACACATCCACAAACCTTCTCGGCCTCAGGGAATTGACCCTTCCGGCCCATACACTCGATATCGAAACTCAGGATACGAAACGGCGCGAGCTTGCTCCACTTGCCCACCGGTGCATGGCTCACGACATTGTTGTACACGATATCGACCTCCAACTGACATAGCGACTTCTTGTGGCCCGCTCCGCGAATCGCGTACGTGCCGGCGGGCGCCTCGAGCCAGTTGCACCCGCTGATCTCGTGGTCGATCATGAAACGCAGGATGAACGGCACGTTCGATTCGTACGTCTGGTAGGAGCGGAAGTCGATTCCTGAGAGAATAATAGAATGTGAGATAGGATGGCGAGTTGGAGGTTGCTCGCAATCAGTGACCATCCATACCTGGCAAGGCCACACCGCCCTCAAGGAGCGACCGCAGCTTGGGCACGTACGACGGCATGCTCAAGTAGATCTTCCAGAGCTTGATGGGTCGGTCAAACTGGTACCCGTAGATCGACATTTTGTCCGTCACGAGCTGCACGCCGACGACGCGCGAGATCTCGCCGCTTTCGCGGTCGCGCTGCGCGAGCGCCGAGTCGAGCGCCTTGCGCACATCGCCGCAGCGGCTTTCGTCGACGTTGTCGGGACAGGCCGCGTAGAAGTGGGGAAGGAACCCGTGGACGTGCATCATGATGCTGTTGCCCTCTTCGGTCACGCCGTAGAGGCGGATGATCGCGGCGTTCTGCGACGACGAGCCATTCGCGTTCAGGCCCGGCACCGGCTCGCCGGCCTTGGGGTTCCGTGCGAGCGGCGGGCCGTCGTACATGTCGATGTCGATCCACTGGAACGCGAGCGTGTCGCTCGCCGGGTCGAGCTTGGGCACGGGCTTGCGTGGCCACGCGGTCGCGGCCGTCGAGATGGGCGCCATGTTGACGAGATCGTCGGCGAACGTGGCCTGCGCGTCGCCGCGGAAGCGGCCGTCGTCGAGCCGCGCGCGCTTGGCGCCCTCGGCGGCCTCGCGCTGCATCTCCATGACGTCGGCCTCGTCCGCGGCGTCCATCGCCGGCGCGTCCTCGCGCTTGGTCCCCGTCATGATCGTGTTGGGCTCGGTTCGGGTAATGGCGCCAAAACGCGCTGTTTGGCGGGCGTTTTGGCGTCGCGGGGGGAGGGCGCCAAATGACGCATTGGATCTATCTCCTTAAGTACGAAACCTTAATATTGTCCAATGAAGTGTACTGAACAAGTATTTTTACCAATCAAACGAAATTGGTCGGAAACTGATCAAGGAAAAATAGGAATGATATGAGATTATTACAGGAGTGGACACGTTTGCAATGGCACGATTTTTAGAGCAGCACGACGGCCGCGAGCGCGGTCGCGGCGGCGCCCGCGGCGCCAAACACGGGCTTCTCGGCGGCGTGCTTGAGCGCCTTGATCACGCCGAGACCGAGCAGCGCGACCGCGAAGACCACGAGGTGCTTGACCAGGTCGACCGAATACTTGGCCGTCGCGCGCAGCTTGCCGCGGTACGCCGGGTGCTTGGCGCGCACGATGGGCTGGCCGTTGACCGCGAGCTTGAGCGCGTGCCAGTGGATGTACAGCTGCGCCTGCCAGGCCATGATCACCATCGCGCACACGACGAAGAAGTCGTGCTTGGACGCCGCGGCCTGGCCCTGCGTCTTCGCAATGGTCTGCAGCTGCTGCGCGTGCGACTGCAGGTGGAGCGTCGCCGTGAAGAGCTTCTTGCCCAGCGGTGCCTCCTCCTTCTCCGGCTCGGGCTCGCCCGCGACGCGCTTCTCGCGCTCGTGGAGCTCGAGCAGCACGCGCAGCTCGGCGGCCGGGTCGGCCATGAGCGAGCCCGGGTGGTTCAGGCGGATGCGGTACTCGCAGTCCATCTTGAAAAACGGCGACACGTGCATCTCCTTGACGAAGCGCGCGTCGATGAGGCCTTCCTTGTCGGTACCATCGCTGGCGCGCAGCACGTAGCACTGCTTCTCGAGCCACGGCGTGTTGGTCACCTCCAGCACGACGTACAGGCACTTGGACGGGTCCTCGAACGACATGCAGTAGTAGATCGAGATCGGGTTGAAGCAGTAGCCCATGCAGCGGATCGTCGTAAGCAGGAACACCGTACCGACCTGCGCCTCGACCTCGGCCGCGTCCAAATCGCACTCGTCCTGGAGGAGCTGCAAGACGCTCGACTTGAGCGTGCGCTTCGGGTCACCAAAGTGGTCGGCACGGTGGAACGCCAACAGGTTGGGGCTGTTGAGTGACAGGTACGAGCGGGACTTGAAGAGCTCACTCATGTACAGGTCGTCCAGGTTGAGCAATGCCATGACTGAATCGTACTTGAATGCGTTCTTGTAGCCGTCGTGGCGCGCGTGGAAGACCGAGCCCGTGAGGATCTGGCTCTCGAAGCGTGTGAAGGGCTTGGTGCGGATCTTCGGGTTGCGCCCGGCGCGCAGCGTCGCCGGCAGGAGCGGGAGGCTCGAGTGGGCTGCGCGCTTGTTCTCAATCACGACCTGGACGACGTGGATCAGCCCCTGGTGGAAGCCGACCTCGCAGTAGGCGAAGTACCACTCAAACATGCGCATGAAGCGCGCGTC
The DNA here is from genome assembly GCA_023336295.1 of Pythium folliculosum. Taxonomy (NCBI): domain Eukaryota; phylum Oomycota; class Peronosporomycetes; order Pythiales; family Pythiaceae; genus Pythium; species Pythium folliculosum. The sequence goes on along the minus strand of JAADWV010000542.1, from coordinate 8,321 downwards.
GTACTTGTGCTCGTTCTTGTCGTCTGTGAGCGCGAGGATCGCCGCACGGTTCCGCAGCATACGCAGTCGCCACGCGCGCAGCGTCGACGCGTACGCCTTGCCGAACTCGACCTCTTCGGTGAGTGCGAGGTCCCAGCTCGTGGCCTTTTCGCGACGCACTTGCGCGTTGCCCTCCCGGATGGCCCAGAACATACGCGCGCGCGACGGCAAGTGGCCACCCGGGAAGATGAACTCCTTGATGAAGTCCGTGTTCTTGCAGTACTGCTCGTACCGGTCATCCGGGATCGTAATCGCCTGGATCAGCACGCGTCCGGTTTCGGGCGTGAGGAATCGATTGATGTCCGCGAAGTAGCCCGGCAAGTTGCCGTCGCCAAGCGCCTCGATCATCTCCAGCGACACGACACGGTCGTAGTATCCCTGGAACTTGGGCGTCTGCGCGAGCTCGCGGAAGTCCGTCAGCAGCACTTCGATGCGGTCACTCAGTCCGGCCGCGGCGACGCGCTCCTCCATCATGGCCTTCTGCTCCTTCGAAAGCGTCAGCGCCGTCCATGTGCACTGCGCGTGCTTGCATGCATAAATTGCCATCGACCCCCAGCCGCATCCGATCTCGAGCACGCGGTGCCCGTCTTCGATCTTCGCAGCAAGGAACGCGTGCTCGAGCTTAAGCTCCTCCTCCTTCTCGAGGTTGAGCGAGATCTGGTCGAGCGTGTCCGGGGTTGCGCCGAACGTGGTGCTGCCCAACGGCATCATTCCGCTGCTGTACGTCATCGACTTGTCGAGGAACAGCTCGTAGAGGTCATTGCCCAGATCGTAGTGCATCGAAATGTGCTTCTTGGCCTGTGCGATCGTGTTGAACTGGCGCTGCCAGTGGTAAAATGCCTTGATCTGGCGCCCGGCCCACTGCGCCGGCCCGCCCAGCAAGTTCTTGTTGCTCTCGATCTTGTTGAGGTTGAGCGCGCACCAGTAAAGGAAGATGCCGAGGCGGTCATCCACCTTCTCCTTGGTGTCGTACTGCTTGATCTCGAAGCGACGACATGTAACACGGTCCTCGAGCGAGATGTCAAAGAGATGATCCATGTACGCCTCGGCCATCGCGATACTCGAGTGTCCGAAGACAATACGCGGGAACATGGTGAGATCGTGGATCTTGAGCAGGATGGTCACGTCGTTCAGATCCACACCGTGGTACCGGTGGAGCGACTTGCTGACAATCGAGTGCTTGTCTACGATCGAGCTCGCGTCGCTCTCGTACACGCGCTCCGAGCCGTCCGGCAGAAGCAGCTTGAGCGTGCCCACAGTGACCGACTTGCCTGCGTACGTGTCGAAGAGCCCCAGACACAGAAGTGCAAGACGCGACGGCGGAATCGGTGATGGTGATCGTGGCGTCCAGGGCAACGACGTGGCCAACTGGGCTTTCGGATTCGGATTCGTCTTGTACGCCTCGCCCAGCAGTTGCGCCACGTTCACGGCGGAGAGGATGCCGTCCTCGTGGAAGCCGTAGCGAGTCCAGGCGCCGGCAAAGTAGACGTTGCGCTTGCCCTGGATGGTGTGGAGCTGCTCCTGCGCTTCGACGGCGTCGCGGTTCAGCGCCGGGTGGCTCAGCTCGAACTCCATGAGAGTGTTCTCGAGCTCATGCGGCGGATTGAGCGTTACGAACACGTCTTGCACACCTTCATCGAGGTTCTGCAGCAAGTTAACCCAGTATGAGCAGCAAATCGGCGTGCGCTCGTCTGCCGCGGCAGCTGTAGGCGCACCGTGCGTCTTCGGGAACTCCTTCACATTCCAGGAGGCCCAGAGATCGCGGTTTGCCGGCATGATGGACTTGTCCGTGTGCAGCACGCACCGGTTGGGCTGGTATTTGATCTTGCTCAGCACCGTGCGCTCCTCGGGCGTGGCGTTGTCGCCCAGCATCTTGAGGGACACGTCCGTGTGTGTCGCAAGCACGACGTCGTCAAAGAGCTCGCACTCGCCATTCGCTTGCTGCACTTCAACGAGCGTCGTGCCGTCGGGTCCGTCCACGTTGCGCACGGAGACGACCGGCGCGTTGAGGCGCACATGTTGGAGCTCCTCGACGACCCGCGAGACGTACTGGCGGCTGCGGTCGACGACCGTGCGCCACTTGGGGCGGTTCTTGATCTTGTGAAGGTGGTGGTTCAACATGAACCGGATGAGCGTGCGCATGGGCATGACCATCGAGTCGACCTTGGGCACCGACCAGATGGCCGCGATCATCGGCAGCATGTACACTTCGCGAAACGTGTCGCTGTACTTATACGTGGCCAAGTATCCGCCCACGGTCATATCCGTGTGGAGCCCGCGCTCCACCTCTTCCAGGAACACCGGCGCCTCCTTCTGGAAGCGCACAACGTCCTTGAGCAGGTCGTATCGACGCGCGTCGAGCATGGTGCTCAACTCGGGGAAGATGGTTTTGAGGTTGCGTGTGCTGGACCACTCAAACGTGTCGAACGTCTTGTCGTCGCCGCCGTACAGCGGCATCGAGCAGCCAAACGACATGTCCGACGGACGGCTCGTCACGCCGAGCTCTTCGAAGAAGCCCACGAGGTGCGGGTACGTTGTGAGGTTGAACACTTGGAAGCCGACGTCCACGGCGACGGGCACGCGCTCTTCGATGGCGCTCTCGGGCAATCGCCGCGTGAGTTCGACGTCGACCGTGAGCGCGTGGCCGCCGGCCGCGGCGCCCTCTTCGAACAGCACGACCTCCACGTCGGCGTTCTCGGCCTGGCGCTGGAGCACATACGCGGTCGCGAGTCCCGAGATGCCGCCGCCGACGACGGCGATGCGCTTGCGCGGCGAAGGAGCCGAGATCTGGCACATGGCAGTGAGGTCGGGGGGCGAGGAAGGCTGGAGGTGGTGCTCGCTGCGAGGCGATTTGGTTTTTGGCAGAGGGGAGCCGAGAAGGATCACACGCACTTGTGTGGGATCCCGTCCAGCCGGCAGGCGCCCCGGCGCGCGGCAGGCAGCCATCAGCGCCGCACGACGCGCTAGCCACGGCTCATTGCGGGCAAGCGATTCCTTGTGGAACAGAATCGAAGCCTCGGAACAGCGCCGGCCAGCGCATCCCCCTTCATAGTGGATCCATCTCTTCGCACGGCGCTGTTCACGCGCGCCACCTCTCGCACTCACGAGCAAACACTCTACGGAGGGTCGTCGCGTCAACCGACGACCGCCACGCAAGCATCCGGAAGGTCGGGCGAAGCGGAATTCCGCCCGCTTCCATGCTGGTCATAATCGTTCCAGGAACGAGACAAGATCCGCCCAAGTGTTCGCAGAACTGATTGGCTCCGACTTTGCTTTCTCGTAACTGGATTGGATGAAAATAGCAAAGATCGCCGCTCCAATCAAAAACGGTCACGATCCATCCGGGTTAGGTGAACGTCGACAAGGCAGGTCAACTGAGCGCAACTTCTGACAGGTTCGCCGAAGCGCATGGAACAATGCGGTCATAATCGCTGAGCAAAAGCTGACGGTGGATGTTTGACAAAAGTGGAGTCTATTATCAATTGAGTTCTTGAAATGGGAAGGAAAGTCGCTTAACGGCTCCATTAGGGGGTGTCAAACCTGTCGAAATTCCGGCGGATATTTTTTGTTATGAGCCGCTGATAACATTTGTTATGAGCCGCCGATAACCTCCCTTATCAGCGGTTTCTTATCAGCTACCTGAGGAGGTAGCTGATAGGGTCTATCAGCCGCTGATAGCCCCAAAAAGTTGGAAAAAGTTGGATCTCTTTTGTTTGTTGGGAGAGTTTTCCAACACTTCCAAAAACCAACGAGAAAATTCCAACAAATCAAGTTTTGAGCGTGCTTTATCAGCGGCTGTTAGGACAAAGAGCAGGGGTACTCAAGGTTTGGGAGCGCTCATAGGACACATAAAAACCCGCTGATTTCTGGTCGAATCGTCGGCTGATAGGGGCTCGATCAGAGCGAAGGTTTGACACCCCTATTACCACATGTTGTATTATACAACATGTGTATAATACAACATGTTTTTTCCACACAACAACCAATCTGCGAGTCAACCAGACGATTTTGGGAGTTCACAAAATTCTATTTTCTCTCACAAGCAAGATTTGGACAAAATTCTTGTGGATCATGCCTGTTTCATCCTATCAGAGTTTTTGCACCTCGCAGACTCACTCATGATCCAGACCTTGGACAGACCCACCAGCAGGCTCAAGGTGCTCGCCTTGTTCTGTTCTACCGGGTCACGTGAAGTCCGAAATTCCCCACCGGGTTCCCCTTTTCGTTTGAAAATGCCCAGCTCCCTAAATGGGTGTTTTCGTCTGGTTGACTCGCGGATTGGTTGTAAAAAAGCGACTTCGATTTCAGCCAATTGCGCTCGCAGGAAGCTAAACAAAAGTGTAAAATGCATTGTCATGTCGCGAAAACAGAATTTGAAAGGTTAAATATCCAATCAGAACAGTCTTCCAAACCCTAATCGTGATTTGGTTAGAGGAGGGGGGAGGAGGTGGCGTATTCTAATTCGATTTCTCTGTTAGAGAGGTTTCGAACCAATCCGTGGCCCGTTTTAAAAAGCGACTCTCTGTTAGAACCAATCCGTGGCCCGTATCCGTGAGCGATCAACATACCCTAGTGAAACTGTGGATGAGTTGGAGCTACTTTTACAACGCACTGAGTGAAAAGGTCATGAACGAAGCAGAAGTAAAAAAGTGGTGCGGATCGATCACTCCAGGAAGTTTTCGCGGCTTTTGAAGCAATGTGGTGATGACATTGAAGGTAGAGAAGCACAAGTACGCGTCTCAAAGAAGAAGAAAAAGGATGCGGCGAATTTCAAGTTGCTGCTCCTGGCTCAGAATGAGTGCGACCAGATAGTGGGCCGTGCGCTGACTGCGTCTGAAAATAATACACAGACGGATGCGCTTCTCCGTCACGCGATTCTGCCCCACGTTGAGAAATCGAATGAGAAGTGTTTTCTTGTTTGCGACAATGCGAATGCGATCCGCGGTCTGGTCGTCAACGTGTTCCGGGACCGCGCCGAGAAATAGGAATCGTATCATGTGATCGAACGCTTCGCAGAGAAAATACGTCCCGTAAACGAGCGCAAACGGGTCGCCAAAGGACTATCTGTGAGCCTTTACGATACCACGCGTCAGCTGTGGGAAGCGGCGAACATGGGCGCCAGAATGCAGAATACTGTTGCTTGAGTTGCTTCAAAGGACCCCTCGTGTAAACGCGAAGAATTGGAGGGAACTGTAGCAAGCAATCTCCTTGAGATTCAACTGGGAGATTTGAACATCGAAGAATGTCTACAGCGAGAATAGCCAGTCGTCGAAGGTGATCTCGACAAGCCGACTGGAGGGCATTCGTCACAGCTGTAGAGAACGCTATCAAACCCTATGTCGATCGGCGTTGGTTTACGCGTCCTGGGCATCTTCATTGTGGAAGTACGTATCTACTCCTTCCTCCACTGTTATGCCATTGACTAGGTCTTTTTTCTGTGGGCATGGCACAACCTAAGCGTTGGCAGGATGTCGTGGAGCAACTCAAAAATCGGGCCTGGCGTATGTAGGCCGACTCTTGCGCGCCCGGACAACAAACAAATTGTCGGGAATGGCCTGTTTCGTACCGCGTCGTTGGTACTCCACAGGGACTTGAGATATCGGAAGATCTTTGATGTGGACGTCCGAAACTCCAGCAAGTCGTCACGTGAGAGCCTCACACTCTCGATCGCGTCGAACAGTTTTGTGTGGGCGAATCTAGCGCTATCAGACGCGCCACGCGCCACGTACTCCGCACACCAAGTGCTCGGGGTGACCGGTCAACTTCGGTCCACCACCAGACAAATTCCCGCAAACCACTGGTCAACACCAAGGAACTTTCTCACGCGGTTATGCCGACACCAAGGGACTTGTTTGCTTCTTCGACGGTTTCTCTGAAGGGGACTGTTGTAACGGAAGGGCGAGACTGGACTTGTGCGAAAAGGGGGGAAAATTCTGAACTGACTTCCCAGACCAGACCGCGGGCTACCCCCGCGTGTCCCTCTGGGGTTATTGGGTGGGTGAAACCCCCACCCCCACTTCTGCAGGGCCTCAATTGCGGTCCTCCACACTACTCTCCTACTCTGTCTTTTTCTGTTATGGGTTTTCTCTCACACAAACTATGCAGGTCACTGGTCAACTTCGCTGGATGACCGGTCAACTTCACTTGGACTTGGGGATTTCCAGGCACTCCACCACAGGAATATGGGGGACCCACAATTGGGCTAGGTCGACTTTTTACGGTTATATGGTAATGCGGTCGGCAAAATTGGGGTACATCGGATCCTCCAGCAGCGGGCCGGTTACACAACAGACCTTGTTCCTTGCTCGAGCTGGCAGCTCCTCACCGACATTCAAGCCTCGATTAGAGGATGTTGAGGCGAACCGTGAGCTGATCTGTGTGGATTCGAGCGGGGTGGTTGCCAAGGAGTCGTGAATTCCCTGAGGCCCGGCTCGGTGGCTTCGTAGAGATCGAGAGTACGGAGCCAGCCGGCCAAGCACAGAACCGATCGGAGCCGACGTCTTCACGGTCGGCCGGATGCACGGGGGAAACGTGTGAGACATCTCGAGGGTGCGAACGCGGCCGGGTACTTCAACGGTGCGTGCACGCGTGGGCCGATCAGGTGATCGGCGCCTTGCCTTGCTTTCCTTCTCCTATCTTGTTGAGAGGTGCGGAGCTCCCTGTGAACTCGGACGCGTACTCTCTTCACCTTCTTCGAGATGCAGAAGCACTCGAACACGTTAACGTCCCGGATAGATGTCCGGCCCATGTAACGGTCACCCCGTTACATCACCTTCCCTCAAGACGCAAGCTGGCGAGGGAGATCCCGCTGCGGCCGCTGCTGCGTCAGCCGACGCAGTGATGGACAGCAGTGGCGCCTCGCCCGACGCCAAGCTGCCTGCGACGCCCAACGCCGCAGGTGCCAAGACTCGAGACGCGCAGGGTGCTGCGCCGGCGGACGGTGCAGCGGCGCGAGGCGACGACGACGCGATGTCGTCGTCCAAGAAGAAGCCGAAGGCCTCCGAGTCAGGTTACGACGCGGATGTACTCATCCACTCCGGGGAGGACGACGAGAACCAAGACAGCGACGGGAGCGATCACGTGGGACGTGATCGCTACGGCAGACTGAGGTCGCCGGCCGTCTCCATGCACTCATTGGAGGAGTGGCCGCCGCGTCGGGACTCCGACTCGTTCACGTCTGTGGCGACGCCGTCACAGACGCTTTTGCCCCGCTACAGTCTATTGGACGACCAAGAGGCTGGGGAGATCGTCGAGGGTGCGCGTCCTCACGGCTGTCGTGAGGTGGCTCGTTAAATTTCCTTTCCTTCAGCGAGAAATGAAAGAAAACCGACCGCCTGACGTCCAGGAATCAAACGCCTTGAGTATCCACTTGTTGTTCGTGGAACTGCGGGATCACTGCCGTTCACGCTCGTTGAACGCGCTGGCGACCGAACCGTTTGCGTGAGAGACGTGTGCACGTGTCTTCCGAGGGAATCGGGGTGAATCTGCAGAGATACTTCGATCCATAGCCTCGGTCGGGTCACTTGACAAAAGTGCGTGTTCTATTGCACAGTTATCGCAGAGCGTCATGACACAACGACTCTGCTATTTGCCTTCCTTGTGAGCCTCGTGCCTTGCGCAAGGGTCACGCCTTGATGCCTTGAGATCGCCCAGAACTTTGCTCAAAGGAGCGCAGTCCCGCTTGATTCTCCGAGTTGAATTCGCGTGCGACCGCCTACACCGAGGGATCACGACCGAGGATCAAGTGGATTTGCCTTCTTGTAGCCTCGCGCCGTGCGCAAGAGCCACACCTTACTTGCCAGTTCACCTGCCTTCCTGCAGTCTCGCGCCGTACGCAGATGCCACGACTTCCACGCTTCGGGCTCGTCCGGAGAGTTGTTCCAGAGGACTCGACTTCGCTTGATCCTCCGTGTTGAGCACGTGGGATCACCCGAAGTATACGCACACACAACAAGGGATCACTAGAATCCACTATAATGATGCTGAATACGAAGCGTCGGGCGAGGGATCAATCGAATCTGCAGCTCGGGCCTCCGCGAAGAAGACTGGAGCGCAGAATCAAGCGAAAGATCGGAGGATCCTTGATGCGCAGAGAGGAAGAGAAGGAGAGGGGGTGCCCTGGTGCCGACGTCACAGGGGCTTGCCACTTGTTGGTAGATGCCTCGCGCGGAGCACCGTGGACTTAGCGCCTTACGGGAAGGGGTTGGCTCCGTGGCTGAGGAGCCGCCTTAATGCCTTGACCACACTGGCCGTCGTTTATAGTCACGCGCCGTGTGCGGGAT
>JAADWV010000541.1:0-22866 GCA_023336295.1 Pythium folliculosum | reverse complement strand
GTCTGAAACAACTTGACCAATCGCTCCACAGAGAAAACCTTCTTGTCGTTGGTATCCTGAGAGAGGGCATCTCGGACCTTGACCTGTCCGCCTGGCGGAAGTCGGATTGGAAGAGACGAAAGCGCGCCATCGAGGTCAATTATACCCATGAGCGCCATAGTCGCCAGGATGTGGCTGCATATCCATCCGTTCTGGCGACTGCCCTTGCATCCGCACGCGTAGCCTTGTCGAACTCGGGATATCTATGCACAGTCAGACCAACCGGGAGAGGATCAGCGACGAACACCGCGCTGCTTAGAGAGTACCCACCTCGTCGCGTGTCCAGTTTGTGCGTAGTTGAAACGGCTCTAGGCTATCGTCCAGTACTTGTACTCGGTGGAGAGACAAATATTGAAGGCAAATGTCCGTTGGCTTGGCGTTCTTTGCCAGTTCAATGCCCAGCAAATGCACCTTGATCGTCTTTGCCGCAGTAGGATAACACACTCGGGAGAGACTGGTTAAGCACAGTTGCCGTGGCAGTACGTTCCGAAGCTGACGAGCGTCCACCCGCCAAAATGTAGTTTGTACGTCCCATCCGTAGCGCCCACGAGAACACCGCACTGGTCGCGATGGGCGCGAAGCGCATTGCAGAGGACGCGGCGGCTCGTGAAAACGATCCCGATGGAGTCGACGGCCCGGCCTCCGATCGTTGTAGTGTAGGAGAAGATTTTGATCACACCGAGCTCATCCATCGTGTGCAATACCGACGGTGCGAACAGCACCTCCCCCGCGAGAGGCTCAGCGCCAAAAAACTCGACTCGTGTCGAGAACATTTTGTCGGCCCCCCACTCATGAATCACCGCCGGACTTTTTATCTCCCAGCCACCTGTAACAACGTAGATACCGTTAGTTGCAGTTCTCCACGAAAAGAATAATAGACGGTACACACCTTGCATGTTTCTCCGCATCCCTGCTATGAAGTTCTTCAGCTGAGTGTTTGTAGGCATGCGGGAAATTTTGTCTTCGTCCGCACTGCGCTGCTCCCGTAGGGCTCGGTTGCAGCCAACGGGACCGGTGCCAATCAACACATTACGGACGTCGTGTTTCACGTGCGCCGATATCCCCGTTTTGCGAACCCCGGTTGCTCCCGTTTTATGCGCCCCGTCTTGATCAACGATCCATTCTTCTCCATGGGGACGCACGCGCAGGAAATGCTCGCACGCCTCGTGTGAATGACAACGGAAGACGCGCGCGCCCTTCACCTTTCCGCCGTAGTTTTGATGAAATTTGTAGACGAGCTTCTCGTTACCAGGAGGCTCTAGGGCACACAGAGCATCCGCCTCTGATTGGTACGAGCATAGTCGTGCCCAGTTGTGTTTCCGCCGTGTGCGTTTGGCTTGGGGACCCGACCCCGGATTTTCGGGGATCCTCACGAGAGACTCCAGGTGGCTTCCGGCAATTTCCGCCGGCGCTATCTCTCTCGGGGCTGCACTCTCTGCGCTTGCCGCGCCCTGCATTCGGAAGGAACGTCTCTGTGCCTGCGATTCTGTTGTGGCAGCTCCCGCTCGCTCCGCTCACACTGAGCGGTTCCGGCGACAAGAATGTCGCTCCCGTTCGTCTAAAGCGGGAGCGGCCCTTGGGAACTCTCTCGGAGGCTCTCTGACCTCCCGGAGGCTCTCTGACGCGACGCGCAGCTCCACTGACTATGAAACTTACTCTGTGTAACGAAGCTAAGAAAAGATCTATGCCTGAAGCATTCAGGGTCATTCTGTGTCTCTAACGACCGCAAAACGGCCCAGAGTATTGTGACATCCTCACATTAGTGACGTGAACTTGTTGAGACCTGAGTAGTGGCAATGATTCCCCCGACACAATGACATCGCTCGCATGTTACTCGAATGTCGTCTCCTAAAATCGGAGTACTCGGGAAACATTCCTCTTCGGTCGTCTTATGCAAAATGAGCCTTTCTCGGAATTCATCCGAAAACTACTCGGCAACGATCCCCCCCACTCGGCCAGCAGACGGCGCAGCTGGCTCGTGACTTCTTTGATCGGCACTTTCGCGAGGTGTCGCTGTTCGACGGATGACGGTAGCACCACAAGAGCAAACGTGTTGCCCACACCAGTCTTCCTGCTGTCGTAGTAGATTTTTTCAATGATGGCGTAGTCGTCCATGCTAATGTCGTACACTTCAATGTAGAGCTTCACATCACCGGCGCTCCGTGGAGGCGCCACATTGCGCTCGGGATGAACTCGTACCGGTGGGAACGTGGAAGGGGCTGTCTCCCCATACTTGAGCCAGGGTGCCTTGAGTGTCACGCGGAGATACCTATCGTCCTCGTCCTCGTCCATCGAGCTGTGGTGTCCCAAGCCTTCATAGTCGTCCGACTCGCGTGAGCAGAGCACACCCGCGTGGTAAAGCGCGTACTGACCGTGGCTGTTGGCGCAGAATGCCGCGAGGCTCCTGGCGATCTTGGTTTCATCCTCGGAAAGCGTCTCAAACGTCTTGTTGCTCACAACGTACACGAAGGGGCGACTGGAGATGAACGACCCGATCGCACGCCACGCATCCGAGCTGATCTTGACGCGCTTGGCCACCGGTGTCGGCGTAGCGTCGAAATAGTCTGCCAGCGCCGCACCCACAGAACGCTGCAGCGCCAGCGGACCGCCGTACATCGGGATCTCACTCGGCGTCGTGGTTACGAGATCGTACACCAGATACGTCGCCATGCCACTCGTGATCGGAGCACCTTCTATCGTGCAGTGCGAGTAGACAGCAGCGAACGCAAGGTCGTAACGGTTATCCCGCGCCGCCGGTGCCCACAAAAGCTGTTGTCGCTCGCGTCTTGCTCGTCCTGGGACTGCCGACACAACACATCGCCCCCCTCGAATCGCCCGGGCAGCGCGACCAACAGAGTCGCATACACTCCGTCGCAGCGCTTTTCTTCTTCGTCTCCCTCACCGCCGGATACGCGAAGCACACCATCAGCGTCTAGCATCACCATCTTCTGGAGCGACAGCGCCACGGTCGCGGCCGTCGAGACACCCAGTGCGCCGCGCAATCCGTCGACTTGCTCCAGCAGAAACGACTCCCAGCGCGGGTTCCGCGTCTCCAGTGCCGCGCCATCGAGTTCCCATGCCGCGGCGGCGTCTTTTTCCTTGTATTGCGTCACGCGCGCGCGCGCCTTGAACGTCTCCGTCGCGTGTTGGCCTAGCGGAGCCTGAAACTCGTCGCCGTCATCGTCTTCGTCGCCGCCTTTAAACGCGAGCGCCGAGCGCGCCGACGCGCGTGGCGTTGTCCAGCGCGTGCGTGACGCGCCAGAGCTTCTCGTCGTAGCGGTGACGCGGCGGCGGCGCCCTGCGCTTGCCGCCTCTCGTCATATTGGTGGTTTGGCGGAGAGGAGTGGAAATGGCGCGAATGGCCACTGAATCAATGAACGGTTTTGTCAAAGTTTATGAATCGGTTGGTAAACCGGAAAGTTAATATTAGGTTAGGGCTGCCAGAAAGACAAAAATAAACTCGAAATTCAGCGCAGCATCTCTGTGATCTCGGCCACTTGCTCTCTCGCTCTCGCGAAGAGCGGCGAGCGCGACGTGGGGGATTCCGGATTCTTGCAGAGTCGCAGCGTCTTGGTCTCCACCATCGAAACCTCGATGTTCGCCTCGAGGTCTTTCGTTGCGTCGAGTAAGACATCTTCAATGTGTTGGCGCTGGGCAACGCTCAAGTACTTTACTGTCAACTCGATCGCGCTGGACGAGAGGAAACGCTGGAGCTCCTCGCACTTGCGGCAGTGGCGTGGTCGCGGGACTCGGATCTCGGCAAACGTCGTGGAGCAATAGTCAACCATCATGATTTGGAGGAGGTACAAGGCGTCCTCAAGAGCGGGCCACAAGGTCTCTCGTAACCAGCGGTCTTGGGTAAGCTGGATGAGCGCGGGGGCGATGTGACAAACCATGTCGCGCATAGCCAACACATTCATCGCCTCGAACAGTCGATCGCAGGAAACCTCATGGACGGTAATGAGGAGGATTTGGATGTGCCTCGCGTCGGGAACGTCCACTCTGTTCTTGGTGTGCCGGCTGCCGGACGGGGCATGGACGTCTGTCCACGGATGGAGCGAGAACAGCGCGTCGAGCAAGCGTCTGTGCTGTTCCGGGGCCCAGCACGCACCCACAAGCGAGATGACCAAGAGCACACGTCCTCCCCAGGTTGGGGTCGAAAGCACGCGCTTCACGAGCGTGGGCTCGCACGCGGCCCAGGCGAAATGATCGATGCCGCAGAGCAGCTTGTCGCTCTTAACCGTTTCCAGCAGCTCCAAACGCTGGAGGAAGTCCAGGAAGAGCTCTCGATCGTCGATGTCCATGAGAGCTCGGACGAAGAGACCGCAGGTATCTCCATTGATCAACCAATCTGGGCGATGGTAGATGACACGCCGCGCATACGCGACCGCCTCCTCGTGCGAGTTCGTCAGTAGACGACGAAGCTTTTCGACAGCGCGCTGGATTGGGAGTCTCGCCATCTGACTCTGCTCGATCGGTGCTGGCTGCACGACAAGCGCGTGGGTTGTGAAAATCTCGAAAAATGTCTCGCCGAAAGTGCAGGAGTTGTAGAGCTGATCGGTAATGCTCTTGTCGACGGAGGACATAAGGAAGCGAGAGCGACAATCGAACGAGAATTCCTTGGCTCGTCCCAACGGCAGGATATCGTGCGTAGCGCGGAGATAAACAGGAGGGTACTCAGCTGGCTCGGATTCGCCGAACTTGAACCACGGGGATTTCAGCGTTACGTCTGCTTCACGCTGGATCCCTCTTTCCCTCTCGGCGATCGCCTCCTTTGCCCAATTCGGTATCATCTCGCGCGAGCAAAGTACATCGGCAAAGTACAAGACGTACTGCCCTCCACTTTTAGCACAAAAAGCTTGGAGACTCTCCGCGATTTTCCGTTCGTCGCCATGAAGTTGGTGTTTGCTGCCCACAAAATACACAAAATGACGCTCGGCCGCGAACTCGCCCACCGTGCGCCACGCGTCCGCACTGATCTTGAGCCGATCGACCACGTCGACAGGTGTCACGTCGAAATACGCGGCAAGCGACGTGTTCACCCACTCTTGAATGGGATCAGAGGCGAGATGGTAAGGCACGTCACGTGGAGTCGCCATCACCAAGTCATACACGAGACACAACGCTGCACCGCTCGTGACGGGTGAACACTGGTACGTGCACCGTTCGTAGAACGCCGCGTACGTGATGTTGTAGCTGTTCTTGCGAGCGCCTGGCTGCCACGTTGTTGAGTTCGCTTCGTTGGAGCCTACTTGTGCTTCGTCTTGTGCGCTTGATTTACTGGCGATGCTCCCGCCTTCGAACGCGCCGGGCAACGCGACCACGAAAGAGCCAAACACGCCGTCGCCTTGTTGTTCGCGTCTTCGTTGTTGTCCGACAGGTAACGTCGCACCGGCCTCCATCAGCACCAACTTGCGCAGCGTTGTCTTGATCGTAGCGGACGGTGGAATAGCCAGCAGTCGGCGCATGGATGTGACACAATCCTCGATGAACTCGGGCCACTCTGAGTTGCGCAGCTGCAGCGCGTCACTGGGCACAGACCATGCGGCAGCGGACTCATGCGTGGCTCGGGACTTGACCATGGCGCTGTGGGTCCTCAATAGCGGGAGCGAAACCGCCTCTTCTTCCTCGCGTAAAGCCAGCCCTGGCGGCGGAAACCGCGCGCTCGTGCCGCGCGGGATCGTCGCACCGGCGGGCGCCACCGCGCTCAGCGCTCGCGCGACGCCGCGCAGCCTCGCGTCGTACTTGATCGGCGGCTCTGTCGTTGCTGTGCGCGCTTGATCGCCGCAGCACCGACTTCTCATCATCGACGTTCCTTTTGCTCGATTCTTACTCTCCGATTGAGAAGTGGGTAGCAAAATCTTCCTTGTCCAGGGGTTCGAACTATTAATTGTAACAGGTCCAGATCGTTTTGAAAAGCGAATATCGAGGAGGTCTACGGAGTGAACGTCGTGCTATATATTTGTTTCCGAAGGTGTCGTTGGTCAAATGAAGTTGTCATTGCTTAGACGCCGGCACTGATAGAGAGAGACAGAGAATGAGTTCGTATCGAGACCGCCAGCTCTAACGTAGCGCACGATCAATGCGACTTGTGTAGTTCCTTTGTGATCTCGTGCACGAGCGCTCGCGCGTTCGCGAAGAGCGAGGGCGCGATAGAGCGCGTGGAGTGTGCTGTTGGCTCCTTGTAAAGTCGCAGTAGCGCCTTGTCCCCCAGCGTCGAAACCCCGATGCAAGCTTTGATACGTTTGGTTGCATCGAAGTGCGCGTCTTCCATGTGCTGGCGCTGGGCAGCAATCGCAAACTGTACGGTCGTCTCGAGCGCGCTGGACGACAAGAAGCTCTGGAGCTCCTCGCACTTGCGGCAGTGGTGTGGCTTTGGAACACGGATGTTGGCAAATGTGCTCGTGCACGTATCGACCATCATGCGCTCGAGCGTGTGCAGAGTATGCTGAAGAACAGGGGGGAAGGACGCGCGATACCAGTCGTCTTGATAGAGCTTGATCAGCGCAGGCGCCATGACATCAACCACGACTCGCAGACTGTTCACAGTCACCACCTCAATCACCCGCTCAGGAAACAGCGCGTGGACCGCTTCAAGGAGACGACGGATAGCCTCCACGCTGGGCAGTGACTCGTATTTCTCCTTGACATGTTTGCCTTCGGTGGCAGCCCACGGATGGAGCGAGAGCAGCGTATCAAACACGTGTGTGGTCGGCCATGAATGAAGTTGTGTGCACGGCTGAGATCACCAAGAGCACGCGCCCACGTAGGCTCTTCGTCGAAAGCACGCGTTTCACGACCGTGGGCTCACACGTAGCCCAGTCGAAGTGATCAATAGCCTGCCGCAGCATGTCCCACTCGACCGCGTCTTGCAGCTCCAAGCGCAAGAGAAACTCCTGGAAGAGCTCTCGAACGTTGATTTTCACAAGAAGTCGGGTAACGAGCTTGCTGATCCCCAGTGATGAGCCAGTCCGGGCGGTGGTAGTTGACGCGCCGAAAATACGTGATAGCTGCCTCCCGTGAGTGAGCAAGGAGGCGACGAGTCTTGTCTATAGCTTGTTGGAGAGGGACGCGTGCGATCTGGCTTCGCTCGATCGAAGCAGGTTCCACGACAAGCGCGTGGGCCGTGGACACCTCAATCTTTGCATTGGTGCTGTAAAGCTCTTCAACAATATCTTTGTCAGGGGAGGCCATGCTGTAGCGGGAGCGCATAAACTCGAACTGCAGCCTCTTGGGTTGTCCAAGCGGCAAGACATCGTGGGTGGTGCGGAGAAACACAAGTGGGTACTTTGCTGGATTCGATTCGCCGAACTTTAAACCACGGGGATTTCAGCGTCATCTTCACTTCTCGTTTGTTTCTCTCTTCGAGTGTCGTCCAACTCCACACCATCTAGCGCGAGCATAGTACTTCGGAAAGTACAGCACGTATTGCCCGCCGCTCTGCGCACAAAACGCCTCGAGACTCTCCGCGATCTTCTTGTCGTCGTTGTCAAGTCCATCAACGCTGTTGCTGCCCACGAGATACACTAAGTGACGCTCGGCCGCGAACTCGCCCACCGTACGCCACGCGTCCGCACTGATCTTGAACCGCTTGTGCACTTCGGCAGGCGCCACGTCGAAATACGCATTAAGTGACGTGTTCACCCACTCTTGAATGCCATGAGATGCAAGATAGTAAGGCACTTCATACGGCGTCGTCGTCACCAAATCATAGACAAGACATAGCGCCGTGCCAGTCGTGATGGGCGAACACTGGTACGTGCACCGGTCGTAAAACGCCGCGTACGCGACGTCGTAGCTGCTTTTGCGAGCGCCCGGCTGCCACGTTGTCGAGTTCGCTTCATTTGAAGGCTCTTGTGCTTCTTCTTGCACTCTTGGTGTAGTCGCGACATCTCCGCCTTCGAACGCACCAGGCAACACGACCACGAAACAGCCAAACACGCCGTCACCTTGTTCATTCAGTCGCTGCTGTCCAACAGCAAACGCCGCGCCGGCTTCCATAAGCACCAACTTGCTTAGCGACGCCTTGACCGTTGCTACCGATGGGATGCCGAGCGTGTTGCGCATCGAGGAAACGCACTTGTCAACAAACGCGCTCCACTCGGCATTCCGCAGCTGCAGCGCATCGCTGCCTACTTCCCACGTCGCAACGTCTGCGCGCGCGGCCATGGCCTTGATCCGCAGCTTGAAGCTCGCCGACATCACCAGCCGCACCGCTTCCTCTTCCCACGGAGCGCGAACCACGGCACGGGAAAGCACGCACTTGTGCCGACCGCAATTGTCGCGCCGGCTGGCGTAAGCGCGCCCAGCGCCTTCGCCACCGCGCGCAGTCTGGCGTCGTACGGACTGGGCGTCGCTCGTTTGCCGTCGTCACTCATCATCGCGCCAGTTTCCCTTCGTGCTTTCCGCGCCAAATGTCGAAGTGCCGCCTCTTTCTGGGTCGAACTCCCTGGTTCGAAATATACGTTTTCAAAGGTTGAGAAACCATGAACAGGCATCGTCAAGAACCCTGGAAGGAGTGCCGGTCGCGATCCATATCAGATATGGAAGGAATCTGGGGCTCGATGCTTCTTGAAGCACAACCACTTGAGGCACAATCGCGGGCAGCCGCATGTTTCACAATCCGCGGGACATGAGCGAGGAACCGGGGATCGTTGGTCATCACTGGGGACACGACAAGTCGCTCTAGATCTTGCATGTCTTCGTCATCCTTTGCGCCGGAACTGCTTGATGTGACGTGCGAAATGCTGCGAGCCGTGTGGTTCTACTCGTGCTCGAGCTACCCTCGACTGAGCGGGTATCCACCTTGCACACGAATTAATGCTTAAATACACATTCGTTGAGTGTGTGCTGCGCATCGATCGAGATCTGGAACGCCGGTGTCACGACCGGTTGTGAAGAGCCGATTCTGTACATTGGATCTCGTTCGGCGTCGGTCGCGATGGTCGGAAGGTGTGGTCACGCGCGTGTTGAGCACTGACGGCAGCACTAGCATGAACTCCTTGCCACGCCCATCAACTATGAAAAATCACGTTTGTGAAGTGCTCGCTCGAGGCTTCGTCTCTTTTTTCAGAACTTTCTGATGGCCCTAACCAACGTGCATAACTTCTCGACCTCGGTCAACTCAACGAACTGTTCAAACAGCTCGCGATGTCCAGCAGGATAACAACGAACGAACAAAACTCGTGATCCATGTCGCCGGTGATCACCCAATCTGGCCGGTGGTAGATCACGCGCCGGGCGAACACGACTGCCTCGACACGAGAGACCTCGAGCAGCTCTCGAAGGGTTTCATTGATCTCTCTGAGGTACAATGTGGCGGTCTGGCGCTGCTCAATCACCGACGGCTGCACCACGAGCGCGAATGACGTGAACATCTCGATCCGCGTGCTATGAGTGTATAGCTGCCGGAGAATGAAGCTGGCGTCGTACTCCAGGTTGTCACGGGAGCGGACAAGATAGAATGGCAACACCTTGGCTTGTCCCAGCGATAGGGCGTCGGGTGTGGCTCGGAGGTACACTGGCGGGAACACGGACGGGTATCGAGCCGTCTCGCGTTCACTGTACTTGATCCACGGCTTCTTCCGTACTTCGAAGTACCACGCTCACTTCATGGTCAATTGCGATTGGGCCGTTCCGACGCGAATCACGATGTTTGGTGTGCGAGCAGAGCACATGCAACACGTACTGCCATCCACTCTGCTCGCAAAATGCTCGGAGACTCTCCGCGATCTTCCGTTCACCATCTTCAAGTCCATTGACTCTGTTGCCGTCCACGAAATGCACAAATGGCGCTCCGCCGCAAACTCACTGATAATACGCCACGTGTCTGCAATGACCTTGAACCGCTCGGTCACTTCTTGAGGTACCACATCGAAATATGCATCTGTTTACCCAGTGCTGCATGCCTTCAGAGGTGAGATGGCGAGGTACTTCGTGTGGTTTTCGTCGTCGCAAGACCGTACATGAGACACAGCGCCGTGCCACTCTCGATGGACATCGACTCGTAGCTGCAGCAGTCGTAGAACACTGCGTACGCGATTATTCCGTCAGAGTTTAGGTCGCTCGGTCGCCATGTCGCCTCCTTGGTGTGCTTTAGAATCTACTGATATCGCAACACGACCACGAAACAACCAAACACGCGGCCTCTCTTCCGTTTTGTCCGCGCTGCTGTCCGACCTGAAGCTTCCCATCGGCCTCCATGAGCACCAACTTACTCGGCGACGTCGTGACCACGGCGTCCGACGCAACGCCGAGCGGAATGTTGCATTGACGAGACGCCCTCTGGAACAAACGAACTCCATTCTGGATTCCACGGTTGGGCAGCATGAACTGTGTGTGTCCCACGCCGATCTTCGCCTCACGGCCATCGTCAGCATAGGCGGTCATCGATCGGGTCGATGGGAGCTGCTCACCACATCCCACGGCGATGGTGGTCGTCCGTGCCTGAGGTCAGCCCCTTGAGTATGGCCTCGGCGTACTGTGCATAATCAGAGGGTACGTTCTCGAATATCTTAGTCAAACGGACGGCACGAGGACCGGCGGACTTGACGGTCACAGAACTGCGGTGTCGACGCTGTCGACCGAGCACTATCTTCAAGTGTTGGACCTGTGAGACGGGGCCGGTGTACGGCATGACAATCTCCACGACGTTCGAAGTCAAGAACACCTGGAGTCCGTCGCAGTTACCACAGTGCGCTGGGATGCGCATGCTCGCAAACGAATCGTTGCGGAACACTTGCTGAGCTCTGTGTAAGGTGCTTGTGAGACCCTGCGCGAGCAGCACGAGCGAGCGAGCGGCCAGTCGGTTCTTGAATCGTCCAAGCGCCGGGATCACAAGCGTGGTAAGCGCGATAGAGCACGTCACCGACGCAACTTCGAGCGTACAGTGCGCGTAGAAAGCAGCAAATGCGAGGTCGTACCGGTTATCCCGCACCGCGGGCGACCACACAAAGCTCTTTTCGCCGACGTCTTGCTCCTTGCCCGGCGACTGCTGGCACGTCACGTTGTCTCCTTCAAATTGTCCGGGCAGCGCGACCAGCAACGTCGCAAACACACCGTCGCGGCGCTTCTCTTTCTCTTCTCCCAGACGCAGCGCAGCGCCAGCGCCCAGCAGCACCATCTTCCGAAGCGACAGCGCAACAGTCGCGTCCGTCGAGACGCCCAGCGCGCCCCTTAATCCGTCGACTTGCTCTAGCAGAAACGGCTCCCAGCGCGGGTTCCGCGTCTCCAGCGCATCACCATCGAGCTCCCACGCCACGGCGGCGTCTTCTTCCTTGTGCTGCGTCACGCGCGCGCGCGCCTTGAGCGCCTGCGTGGCGTGGCGGCCCAGTGGAACCTGCAACTCGTCGCACTCGTCAATATCCTTGAACGCGAGCGCGAGCGGCGGGAACCGCTCGTTCGTGGCGCCGGCGCCGAGCGCGCCGACGCGCGTGGCGTTCTCGAGCGCGTGCGTGACACGCCAGAGCTTCTCGTTGTAGCGGCGGTACGGCGGCGGCGGCGCGCTGGCTTCTCGTGGTCATCCTTCAAGTTGCCGTTGGAGCTGAGGAGGGGAAATTTCCAAAATGGACCAAGACAGCAATCCCCAAAATTTGACTGCCAAAAACAACCATGTTTTCCAAAGATTAGGAATCGATGGCTCACCTGGAAACTAAATGTTAGGTTAGTTGAGGCAGCTGGAGAAATGAGAGGGAAAACAAAGCGCCCCCGATTCAACGCAGGATCTCGGCGATCTTGTCTACGTGCGCTTGCGCCTTCACGAACAGCGGCGGGCCGAACGGGCGCGCCGCCATGGACTCGGGCTCCTTGCGAAGGCGAAGCGTCTTGGCCCGCACCGTCGAAACTTCGACGTTCGCGTCGATGCCGTCCGTCGCATCGAGTAGCACGTCTTCCATGTGGTGGCGTTGCGCAGCGCTCGTGTACTTGATGGTCGTCTCGATTGCCGGGGACGACAGGAACTCCTGGAGCTCTTCACACTTGAGGCAGTGACTTGGCAGCGGGATTCGGATCTTGGCAAATGTACGTGAGCAACACTTGACCATCATGTCCTTGAGCAGGCTTGACGCGCGCTCCAGAGCGGGTCGAAAGGAGTCGTGGCGCCCGTTGTCTTCGTAAACCTCGACCAGAGCTGGTGCCATGGCATCAGCCATGGCTCGAAGACCAACCACTCTCACGACCTCAACCATCCGCTCGGGGAACAATTCTTCAACCGCTTTGAGAAGACGGCGGATATCTTCCACGGCCGGTAAAGACACGAATCTCTGGACTGGTTGACCTGGTAAGGCTTTGGCGGCTGCCCACGGATATAGCGAGAACAGCGCCTCAAAGAGCCGCTTGCACATGTCAGCCGTGAACTCAGCCGAGTGCACGACAGATATGACGAAGCGCACACGCGACGATGCGTTTGTTATCGAAAGCACGCGTTTCACAAGCGTGGGCTCGCAAGCGGCCCAGCCAAAGTGATTAACAGCGTGCTGGAGCATATCCCATTCGAAGTATTCAAGCAACTCCAAGCGAAGTAGGAACTCTAGGAAGAGATCTCGATCGTTGATGTCCACAAGTAGCTTCGTAACGAGCTTACTCGTATCCCCTGTGATGAACCAGTCCGGGCGGTGGTAGATGACGCGCCGAAAGTACGTGACTGCCGCCTCCCGCGAGTAAACAAGGAGGTGACAGGCCTTGTTGATAGCTTGTTCGAGAGGGATTTGTGCGATCTGGCTCTGTTCATTCGTCGCTGGTTCTACGACCAGCGCGTAGGTGGTGAATACATCGATCTTTGAAAAGGTGTAGTAGAGCTGGTCAACAATTCTTTCGTCGGCGGAGTCCATCGTGTTCTGCGAGGTCATTGTGTCCTGTGAGCGCGGAAACTGGGATGAGAGGCTCTTGATTTGTTCGAGAGGCAGGACATCGTGGATGCTGCGAAGGAACACAAGCGGGTACTCTTCTGGCTTCGATTCACCGAACTTGATCCACGAGGATTTCAGCGTCATCTTCACCTCATGCTCGCTTTCCTCTTCGACTGGCGTCCACCTTGGTATCTTCTCGCGCGAGCAGAGCACATCAGAGAAGTACAGAACATACTGCCCTCCGCTTTGGGCACAAAACACTTGGAGACTTTCTGCCATCTTCTGTTCGTCTTTGCTGAGCCCGTCGACACTATTGCTGGATACGAGATGCACAAAGTGGCGCTCGGCGGCGAAGTCGGCAACTGTGCGCCACGAATTCGCGCAGATCTTGAACCGCTTGTGCACTTCGACAGGTGCCACGTCGAAATATGCATCAAGAGACGAGTCCACCCACTTCTGGATACCTTCAGCAGAGAAATAGCGAGGCACCTCCCGTGGTGTCGTCGTCGCGAGATCGTACACGAGATACAGTGCCGTGCCACTCGTGATGGGCGAACACTGGTACGTGCACTGGTCGTAAAACGCCGCATACGTGATGTCGTACCTGTTATTACGAGCACATGGTCGCCAGGTTGTTGACTCCTTATTGTTCAAATCTTCTTGTGCTTCTGCTTGAACGCTTGATTCAGTTGTGACGTCGCCGCCTTCGAACGCGCCGGGCAACACGACCACGAGGCAGCCAAACACGCCTTCGCGTCTTTCGTCTCGTACACGCTGTTGCCCAACGGTGAACCTCGCACCTGCCTCCATCAGCACCAACTTGCTCAGCGACGCCTTGACAGTTGCTGTCGATGGGATGCCGAGCGTGTCGCGCATTGAAGAAATGGACTCGTCAACAAACGTGCTCCACTCGGCATTCCGCAGCTGCAGCGCGTCACTTCCCACTTCCCACGTCCCAAAGTCGGCAGGCGCGGCCATTGACTTGATCCGCAGCTTGAAGCTCGTCGACATTACCAGCGGCACCTCTTCATCTTGTTCGCGGAGCGCGAACCACGGCATGGGAAAGCGCGCGCTCGTACCAACCGCGAGCGTCGTGCCGGCGGGCGAAAGCGCGCTCAACGCCTTCGCCACGGCGCGTAGCCTGGCATCGTACGGACTTGGTGCCGCCCACGTCGCCTTGCGGGCCCAACTCATCATCGTAGCACCAGTTTCCCTTCGGGCTTTCCGCGCCGAATATCGAAGTGCGCGCCACTTCCTTGGTCGAACTCCGTGGTTCGAAATATACGTTTCCGAAGGTTGAGAGATCTTGCACAGATGTTGTCGAGAACACACAAAGGAACGACGGTCGTGATCTATATCACATGTGGAAGGAATCAATGGGCTCCCCATCTTAACCGCAAATCCTGGGCCTACGAATCTTCACAATGCGCAGGATATGAGCGATGAACCGCGAATCATTGATCTCCACTGTGGTCGCGACGGGCAGCTCTACTTTGTGCGAATCGTCGCCATCCTGCACGCCCCAGTAGTGACGAAACTACTTGATGCGACGCAAAAACGCCACCACCGTGTCTTGACAATCGCGGAACAACAAAAGTAGGAGTCCTGGCGTCATGACTCCGATCGGCAACACTGTCGGGAGATTCAAAGAGAGCGACGGTGGTTACACACTATGTGCGTTCTCCATATTGCTTTTTCAATAACGAGTGCAACTGGACAAACTCGTTTCGCGCGACCCGTGCAAGTGCCGTGATTGTGTCGAAACGTGAACTTGTCGATGAGCCACATCGATTCCTGGCTTGAGATTCGTCCTGCTTGTACCAGAACTGAAGCTGGATGCTGCTTGTCGTGTCGTTCACCTCGTTCTGTTTCCGTCTTGATCACCTCTATTCCGCGTAAAATGTCCGCGAGGTCTTTCATAAGCTTTTGTGTGCTCGCGAAGAGTGAATCCGATGGGATCTCTTTTCGAAGTCGAAGTGTCTTGGCCCCGATGTGAACGACTTCAACACTCATCTCTCTCCACCTCTTCTTCATCGTACTCAGCACCACATCTTGAACGTGCGAAATCTGCGCGCTACCCGAGCACTCTACTGAAATGTCCATCGTCCGAGAGGATAGGAAACCCTGCAACTCGTCGCACTTGCGGCAGTGCCACGGCTGCTCCAGCTGAACCGACGAGAATTGCTCAAAGCACATGTCACTTGCCATGCGCTTTAGCATGGGCAAACAGCGATCAAGAACGGGAAGCAACGACGGTCCTTCCCATAGTTCATCCTTGAGTTTAATGAGTGCTGGCACGGCGAGGTAGACCATAGCGGACGCGTTCTGTAAGGTGACGAGTTCCGTTAGCAGCTCGGGGCACATGTTGTGGACCACTGCGAGAAGCCGTCGAAGATCGCTCTCGCTGGGAGACGTTACATAGTACTTGTAGCGACGAGTTGGTGGGACTTTCGAGTTTGTCCATGGATCAAGAGACAACAGCGCTTCAACCAACGGTTTGAAGTTTTCAGGCAGAGCCGAATATCCCTGAACGAGCGAGATGACCAGAATGACGCGGCCCTGCCAGGTCTCGGTCGAAAGCACACGCTTGAGAAATGTCGACTTACACACAGCCCAGCCGAAATGATCAACGGTTTCGACCAACGTTGTGTCGAATCTCCTGAACTGCCGCAGCTCTAGGCGCGACAACATGTTGAGGAAGAGTTGGGTGTCGTTGATCTCCATGAGCACACGGATAAACGAATCAAACTTGCGACAGCGAGCATCACTCACCACCCAATTTTCTCGGTGATAGACAACCCGTCGCGCGTATGCGAGTACCTCCTCGCGCGAGTGGACGAGTAGATCCCGGAGAGTGTTGATGACGTCTTTTATTGGGAGGTTCGCGATTTGGGTTTGTTGAACTGAGGTCGGCTGTAAGACAAGCGCGTGCGTTGTGGAGATCTTGATAACTTTCCTGTCCTCATACAAATTGTCCAAAACCTCCCTGTCGCTGGAGGCCATGTCGCGGTAATCGACGGATTTCAGATAGACCCTCTTTGCACTTCCAAGTGGCAGAACACTCTGAATGGCGCGGATACTCACGGGTGGGTACATTAACGACTCAGATTCACCATACTTGGTCCTCGGAGCCTTCAGCGCCGTGCTCACTTCGCGGTCACTTTCCTCATCGTCGTCTGTCGCTGATCCCGTCATCGGCCATTACGCACTGACGCGTAAGCCAAGCATGTCGGCAAAATACAAAGCGAACTGCCCTCCACTCTGCGCGCAGAACGCCACAAGACTCTCTGCGATCTTCCTTTCGTCGCCGTTAAGTCCATCAACGCTGTTGCCGCCCACGAGATGCACAAAGCGGCGCTCCGAAGAAAATTCACCAACCGTGCGCCACACCTCTGCACTGATCTTAAACCGCTTGGTCACTTCGGCTGGCGCCACATCAAAATACTCGCCAAGAGCTGAGTTAATATGCTGCTGGAGTGCTTGCGCTCCGAAGAAGCGGGGCATCTCGTACGGTGTGGTCGTCACGAGGTCATACACCAGGCATACCGCACTACCGCTCGTACTCGGCACCATCTCGTACTCACAACGATCGTAGAACGCAGCGTAAGCGATGCTGTACGGGTTCTTGCGAGCACCTGGCTGCCACGGCGCGGTCGCCGCTCGTCCTGAAGCTTGTCTATCGGCTCGTAGTTGCGCTCCAACGTTAACGTCCCCGCCTATAAACGCGCTACCGGGCAACACGACCACAAAACAGCCGAACGCGTCCTCTCTTTCTCGCTGCCGCTCACTTCCGACTTGAAATCTCGCGCCCGCCTCCATAAGGACCAACTTGCTGAGCGATAGCGTCGCCGTCGCGGCTGCTGGGATGCCCAGTGTGGGGCGCTTGCCACGAAACACTCCTCGGCATACGCGTCCCACTCGGCGTTGGGCGATGCGAGCGCATCGCCGCTCAATTCCCACGCTGCTGTGGGCGGTGCGCTACAAGCGCGCGCGCCTTGATCTTCTGCTGGTCGTCACGTCGCAGCGGCAGCGAAAGTGCTGCGTCGTCGTCGTCTTCTCCTTCCTCTCGAAACGCCAAAACGGGGAACGGGAAGCGCGCGCTGGTTCCGCTCGCAAACGTGGCGCCAGCGGGCGTCAACGCGCCCAGCGCCTTCGCCGCGGCTCGCAGCCTCGCGTCGTACTTGTTCAGCCCCGCCGGCTTCTTGCGCTTGCCGCAACTGTCGTCGCTGTCCCAGTCCATCGTGGTGCCCTTCGCTCTTCTGTTCTCTTCCCGCCACTGTCCAACTGGATCTTGATGTCCAACTGGATCTTGATGGCACCTTGTTTGAACCACATCATTTGAAATATCCGGTTTCGAAGGTTTCACTCATGTTATGGTAGGCCGAAAGCCGGACTTGAGGAATGAAGATCACGTTTCATATTCGATATTGAAGGTTGATGGGAGTGGAGAGAGCTGACCGGTAGATGCACTCATTGCGCGTACGGGAGGCCTCACGTACGGCGCACCTCCAGCGCCGTAAGACGAGACCATCTCGAGTACTCTGGGCTCGAGCTCGTCGGCATCCAGGTGCAGAGGACGACCCTGACGGGCCGGCTTTTTCTTGAGTCGAAGTGCTCTCGTGCGTTTTGACTGCTTGACCGTCACCTCGACCGGATACGTGACCGCCTGTCTGACCACGGCCTCGATGTGCTTGCGCTGCATTGCGTCCGTGCAATCGATCCAAGTCTCTATCACGGTTGACGGCAGAAACGACTGGAGCTCGAGGCACTTGTCGCAGTGCTCGGGAATGCGAATGGCAGCGTACAATTCGTTGCGGAGCTGTGCCTGCATCGATGTGAAGATTGCCCCCACTCGGAGACACGGCGCGCGAAGGAGCTGGTCTCCCGGATGCTTTTCTGCGAGCAAAAGCATCGCCGGCACGATGTCGCGGATCATCTCTTCTTGGTGCCGAACGGACACCATGTCGACCAGTTTCTGAGGGAACGACCGATGCACGATCCCCAGGAGGGTGGAGAACGTTTGGGGGTCTGGGAACTCGTCGTCTCTGTTGCAATCTTGTTGGGTCTCCTCAATCTCATCGGTCCATGGGTGGCACGAGAGAAGTATGTTGAGAGAACGATGGAGTCCACAGATGATCGTTTGATCACCGACAAGAACAAGTTGACGCGACCGCGCAACGTTCGTGTAGAGTGCAAACGCTCCTTGATCGCACGCTCGCAGCTCTCCCATCCGAAGCACCGTACGCCACCGCGAATCGATTTGTGTGTGTCGACGCAGTACAGCTCGACGATGCCGAGCAAATCGATGAAGAGCTGGCGATCCTTCAGCTGGACCGCGGTCGCCACGAACTGCTGCAGCTCCGACAAATTATCAGAGTGCACAATCCCCTCGCCGCGGCACTGCATGATGCGTCGCGCAAACCGCACCGCCTCATCTCGTGACTCGTGCAACAGCGCCAACACTCGTGCCGTCGCATCTAGCACCGGCAGCTGACCGAGCAGGCGGAGCTCAATCGAGTCGGGAAGCACGACCAGCGCTCTCGACGCGAACGCTCTCGTCCTCCGGTCATATTGGTGGCAGATCCTCAGAATTTCCCTCTCCGTCTCGTCATAGTCGTCCAATTGGTGACGATACGAGAACTTCTCGACCCGATCCAGCGGGGCCACTTCTTGACGGTGCTGAAGGTAGATCGGCTGGAAAACGGATGACCGCCTTTCGCCATGTTTACGCCATGGAGCCGTCAGCGTCACACAGGTCTCCTTTGCACGGGTACACAAAGCGGCAACCTCGTACAACACGAACTCGCCCCCACTTTGCGCACAGAACGCAGCCAGGCTCTGCGTGACCTTCCGCTCTTCAACGCCGTTATCGTCACATCGATCGCCTCGCAGAATGTAAGCAAAATGGCGATCTCCCGCGAACGCATTGATGGAGCGACACACGTCCGGACCGATCTTGTACCGCTTGACCAGCGGCTCTGGCGTCATGTCAAAGAACCGACTCAACGAGGAATTGATCTCTTCTTGGACGATTGTCGCACCAGCAAAGGCCGGGATGTCGCTTGGCGTCGCTGTGGTTAGATCGTACGCGAGACACAGCGCGGTTCCACTCGTCACGGGCGCCGCGGTGAACGAACACGCGTCATAGAACACAGCGTACGAGACGTCGTAGCTGCTTTCACGCGCACTTGGCCGCCACGTGTCGCCCTTGCGGCGGCTCGAATGGGATTCTTGTTCTCCTTCGCTTGATGCTGACTGCGTTTGTCGATGCACGACAATGTCGCCGCCCTCGAACGCCCCCGGAAGCACGACCAGCAGCGTCGCAAACACGCCGCGCATCGCTCGCTCCTCACGCACCTCGTACGGCACCAGTAGCCTCGCGCCCGACTCCAGCAGCTCCAGCTTGTTCAACCGAATCTCTACGGACGCACGCGGCGCGATGCCCAGGCGATTCCGCAGCGACCGGAGTCGCTCGTCGAGGAACGCGCCCCACCGCGCGTTGCGCGACTCGAGCTCCGCGCCGTCCACGGCCCACGCCACGCACTGCCGCTCTCATTAACTTGCGAGACCCGCCCACGCGTCTTGATCTTCTGGACGTCGTCGCGGAGCAAAGGGAGTAGCAACTCTTCTTCTTCATGGTCATCTTCGAGACGCTGGAACGCGAGCGCCGGGAAGGGCACGCGGTCGCTCGCACCGTTCGCGAAGGCCTCGCCGCCGCGCGTGAGGCCGTCCAGCGCGCGCGCCACGCGCTCGAGCTTGGCTTCGTGGCTCTCTGGCGCCGGCGCCGGCGCCGCGCGCTTGCCGCTCATCGCTTCTTGAAGCTTTCCCTCCTCGTTCCCCTTCAACGAAGATTGCAGTCCCTCGAGACTAATTTTGAGAGGTTATTGGTAAACTGTTCACGGTGGATTGAGATGCATGATGCGGATCCGTCGTGATTCTATATCTGTTTATAGAGTTCCATTTAGTACATCCTGAATTTGAGAATACAGTCTGTCAGTAAACTCAATTTTGACTATTGTGTTGTGAAAGGAAAGACAAGCGAACCAGCTCATATACACGGCATTGCAGAAGGGAGGAGAGCGTCACGCATCACCAGTCGTTATGAGGTGGTGTCCTGCCCGCGATCACATGTATTCGAAGAGGCTGTGGGATGCGAGAGCCGAATGCGAGCTACGTAATTCCCGAAGACACTATCGAGGGGTCCAGCAGCTCTTGCAGTATGGCCTCGGCATTGGCCAAGTGGGGCACCCAGTACGATTTGCGATTGAGAATCTTCGTGACGCGCGCAGAATTGGCGCCCATCTCGGTCACCTTGGCCTTCGCCGGGCGCTGGACCGCGCGGTCGAGCACCGTCTGCATGTGTTTCACCTGCTGGCACGTGCCCGTGTACGACATCGACGTCTCCGTGTCGGTCGACTGTAAGAACTCGCGCAGCCGCTCGCAGTTGCCGCAGTTGTGCTCGGGCAGCGTAGCCCACGCGAACGGCTCGTTGAGCACCACGGGCTTGGCCTTGGTGAACAAACGCGACACGTGAGTCAGCACAGGCGCCAGCGTCGCGCGGTCCCGCGTCTCTGCGAACGTCTTGAGCGCGGGCACCAATGTTCGGACCACCGTGTCGCGATCCGTCACCGAGACGGCTTGCAAAAGCTTTTCTTGGGACACGGCTGCGGCGAGAGATAGCAGGAGCGCGAACGACTCCGCATTTAATGAGCAGCCCATGGCTTCGCCGGGTTCGGGCTTGACGTCAGCCCACGGGTGACACTTTAGCAAAGGCTCCAGCAATCGGTTGATCCGGTCTGGCGCAGAGGACGTGTCAATGACGGCGTTGAGGAGGTTCAAGCGACTGTAGAGATGCCCCGGGGTGACCATGCAGCGCATAAGTGCGTCGCTACAGGCGTCGAAGCCGAACTGCTCCACCGCAGCACGCAGCGAGCCTTTGCCTCCTCGGGTTTGAAGGCGCACGATCAAGAGCAATTCCCGGAAGAGCTGGAGATCGTTGATCTCCCTGATAATCGCCAAGAAATCCAGAAACTCCTCTTCAGGATAATACACGAACCAGTGCTTGCGGTACGCGAGCACACGGCGTGCATACTGGGTTGCCTCGTCGCGGGAACCGGGTAACAGCGTCCGCAGCCTCGCGATGACGTGCTCGATTTCCATCTTGACCGTGAGCCTCTGCTCGATCGCGGTTGGTTGCACGACGAGCGCGTACGTGCTGGCCACGCCCACGCGCCGATAGTCGAAGTGCGAACTCGACGAACTCGACAAGATGTTCATGTCGTCCTGTTCCAGGTCGTCCGCATCCAAGTGCAACTTGATCGTACGCGCCTTACCCAACGGCGCCATGTCCCGGGTGTCCACTACGGGGACCGGTGGGAACTCGCTCCCGAGCGTCTCGCCATGCTTGACCCACGGCTTCTTGAGCGTCACGTGCAGCTGGCCGCCGTCGTCCGCCAGCGCGCTAAAGTCGAGGAACGATCGCTGCTTGTACTTCAACGCCTCGCGCGTGCACAGCACGCCAGTATGGTACAGCACGTACTGGCCCTGGCTCTGCGCGCAGAACGCCGCCAGGGTTTGCGCGACGTTCTGGTCCTGACCACTGAGTGACGAAAACGACTTACCGTCGACGAGGTACGCGAACGTTCGGTCCGAGACAAACTCGCTGATCGTGCGCCACGCGTCCGCGTCGATCTTCGTGCGCTTGGCGATCGTCGTGGGCACGACGGTGAAGAAGTCGATGAGCGCCTCGTTCACACTAGCCTGGAGCTGCACCGAGCCGCGGAACAACGGCACTTCGCGCGGCGTCGTGGTCTTGAGATCGTACACGAGGCAAAGCGCCGCGCCGCCCGCGACGGGATTCGCGTCGTACGAGCAGTGGTCGTAGATCGCCGCGTACGAGAGATCGTAGGCGCTCTTCCGCGTGGCCGGACGCCACTGCGTCGTCTTCTCCTTGGTCTTCTCCTTGTCGTTTGTCGCAGCAGCCTCGGGCTTCGACGCTGCAGGCACGGGAACAGAGTAGCTTCCGCCCTTGAACGAGCCCGGCAGCACGATCAGCAGCGTCCCGAACACAACGCTCCCGGCGACGGACGCATCGGCGGTGCGCGCAGGGACCTGCAGCGTCGCGCCGGTCTCCACGAGCAGCAGCTCGCGCAGCGTGGTCTGGACCTGCGCGGACGGTGTGATGCCCAACGGCACGCGCGTCTTGTCCACGCACTCGGCCATGGCCGGAACGCGTCCCAGCGCGGGCTGGCGTTGCGCAGCTCGAGCGCCTCGCCGGCCACGCGCCACGCGGCGTCGGCGCGCTTGTGCTGCTGGTACGCGGCGCCCTGTGTCTTGATCTTGAGCGCGGCGCTCGCGTCGAGCGGCGCGTGGAGCTCGCCGGCGTCGCCGCGAAGCGCGAGCCCGGGCAGCGGAAACCGCTCGACCGCGCCCGTCGCGATCGGCGCGCCCACGCACGTGAGGTCTTCGAGCGCGCGCGCCACGCGCTGGAGCTTGTCGTCGTACGCGACGGCGGGCGCCTTGCGCTTCTTGGCCGCGGCGCCGGCCTTGGGCGCCATCGCTGTCGTGAGTGGGGCGGAGCGTGCGGGTGGATCCAGTGGATTCGAAATGGCGGTGCCCGTGCGTCGGGATCTTGCGCGGTCGTCCGCTCGCTCAAAGAGGGATGGATCGCGCGGGAAAATGCGGAGCCGCCCAATCAGAGCGGAGGGATTTGAAAATGCGGCCATTTTCCGCTAATAGCGATATCGGACTATATGGAGGAGGTCCAAACTGACCTTCATTCAGAGCTGATTCGCGTCCTCGAAAATGGAAGCTCAAAGGTCCGTGGGCGGGAAAACTGTGGTTTCCTCCTTCGCTGGGCACAGTGTGAGGGGCAAGTTGACTTGATTAGCTTGCAGAGCTAGGCTCGCTGGAGTCCCCCCTGAGTGATGTGAGCCCTGGCTCAGAGCACTCCCATGTCGAGGCCTTGATCATGGAACTTGCG
>JAADWV010000540.1:0-22885 GCA_023336295.1 Pythium folliculosum | reverse complement strand
GATCATGGACGACAAGCCGCTGGTCGTGCCGCACCCGGAGGCCGACGTGCGGTTCCACCAGAGCGGCCTCGTGCAGGAGACAGGCGTGCGCTACTACTGCGGCTTCCCGCTCGTGGCCGAGGACAACAAGACCGTGATCGGCGCGCTGTGCTGCGTGGACGACAAGACCCACGACATCACCGAGTCGCAGTACGCGGCGCTGCGCAAGCTCGCGCAAACCGCGTCCAAGGTCGTGCGCATCCAGGGCAAGCAGCGCCGCGAGTCGGCCGCTAGGGGGCACCGGACCCCGTCGGTCCAGTACGCACAGCTTTAGGAACTTGAATGAATAAGCGACCCGGCGATGCACAGGCTTCTCCGAGACGCTTTCTGGCTCCCTGGAATCATTTCGCACGCGGTATACAACGCCGTGCGCACACTCAAGATCCGAGAGAGCGTGGCTGACGTGTAATGGTCTCCGCTCAGGCGTCGAGCTGACTTCAAAGGAGCTGGTCTGCGCAGAGCGCGGGCGACGGAGAGGAGATAGCGCGGGGAGCTCTGGTGTGCGTCGCGCTACGTGTGCATCTGAGGATCTGCGGAGCGAGGTATCAACTGACCGCGACCGTAGAGACGCCCTGTGGCTGGCGTAGGCGTCTGAGGCAGCGTGAGTTGTTGAGTGTGTAGGTATCTTTCATGACAGCATGCCCCCTCCTCAGTCGCTGCTTAAGCTCACCATATGTGGAGACCGTCAGCACCTATCCGGATACGACATACTTCACTACAGTACTGTAGTAAGTCGCCTGCCAGAGCCCCCACCACCAGGGCGGTAATGGTGATGGGAGGGCTGTCATTGAGAACTCACTGAGACGCTCGGTCCCACATTGGGCTGAGCGTGGGCTGAGCAACTCAGCCCACTGTGGACCCTCACGCTGAGGAGGTGAGCCGGCTGGCGCGCCTGGGATGTTGAGGGGGCTGAGGTACCTACTCAGCCCCAGTTCAGGCCTGAGTAACTCAGCCCACAGGCTGAGGACGTGTGCCGTCTGGCGCGCGTGACGCAGCCGACGCGGAAGAAAACAGAGCCCACATGGACGATCCCCGCGGGTCGCGCTGCTCCAGCTCCAACGTGTGTTCGGATATGATCCTGAGACGAGCAGCTCGCGCTCCCTATCCTCTCTCTATATTTCTGCTTCACCACGGCGACACTCATGACTCGAGTCCGTGGCGCACGCGTTGGGATCCGGCACTCGCAGGAGTTCTACGGCAGCTCCGGACCGAAAAGGCGGCGCGGAAACGCCCCCCGCCACGGCTGACGATGGCCCGCACCGTGCGCCTTGGGGGACCTTTGGCCGGACGCGTCTCTGTGCACATATCTTCCGCCTGACCGGGTTACCTTCAAGAACTTCTCCTCGCGACAAGATCCTGAGGCGAAGTCGTTGAAGCCGGCCGCGACGCTACACTCAGTCCCACGCACGTCGGCCAACGCGCCCAATCTCCTCTCCCCCGCCACGCCAGAAACAGGGAGCGGCCGCCGTAGCATATCGCACGTCAAAGTGGCCAGCGACGGCGCTTTGCCATCTCGACGCCACGTCGCGCGACTCACGCAACTGCCCCGTCCAGCGCCAGCTGGAGCCACCTGGTGTATGACCGAGAGCGCAGCGTCTTTTGGCCGCACGCACGGCCCATGGGCGAGTGGCGATCCAGGTGTCCGTGGCGCCAGCCGGCTCCGCCGTGAGGCGTCCTCGCCCGAAACCGACCCGCGACGTCCTCACAGCCATTCCTCATTTTCCCACCGGCCTCGCAGCCCGCGCGCACCGGTCCTCTCCTCACCGCGCTACTGTACCGAGTACGATGTCCGCCCCCGTCGTCGTCACCACGTCGCCGCAGCGCAGCTCGCGCGGGTCCAAGCTGCTGCCGACGCGGTCGTCGCTGCACACGCGCCGCACGGCGCTGTCGAGCTTCGGCGCGTCCAACCTCTCGGAGCTCGCGCGCGAGACCAAGCGCAAGATCAAGTGGGACGCCGTGCTGCGCGGCTCCGGCGCGCACGGCGCCCAGTGGAAGTGGCTCGAGAACGTGCGCAACTTTTCGATTTACACCAAGCAGGGCCTCGACGCCGCGAGCGGCTACGGCGTGCTGTCGATCGGCACGATCCGCGCGTCCGTGCCCGAGGTCGCGTCGCTGCTGGTCGCGACAAACCAGGACGAGCACGAGCTCCGCATGGCCGCGCTCCACGACAAGCAGTTCAAGAGCGGCGCGTACCTGGGCGACGTGGCCCCGGACGAGTCCACGACCAGCGAGGACGAGAACGTCGCGACCCATTTGTCCGTGCGGTCCGCGACGTTCGCGCGCTTACGGTGGCTGCAGCGCGACGACCAGTGGTGCTACCTCGAGGACACGCAGTACGACCGCGAGCACCAGCGCTTCGAGAAGCTGCTTACGTCGCTCACGCCCGAGGACGTGACGCAGCTCGACCGCAAGCCCAAGTTCACCGACGCCAAGCGCTTCCGCGACCTCGTCGGCGGCTACTGCGTGCAGCCCGAGGAGACCGAGGTGAGCCTGACCGGCGCGAGCCTCGCGGCCCACTCGGTGCGGGTCCACTTCTACGCCGAGCTCGACGCGCCCACGCGCGGCGCGCGCGGCTTCGGGCGCCTCGTGCGCGCCTCGACCAAGCACGAGGCCTCGACCAAGGCCATGAAGCAGCGCATGGTGCAGCTCGCCAAGGACTGCGACCGGCTGGCGCACCTCGTGCGCCGCCGCCGCCTGGGCATGCAGGTGCTCGTGGACCAGCGCCGCGTGCTGCCGCCGACCAACGTCCCGTGCGTCAACTGCGAGAAGACGATGCTGCTCGCCAAGCTCTGCCGCGTGTGCGGCCAGGGCGTGTGCGGCGACTGCTCGGACAAGTACGAGCGCGAGACCCACACGCTCGCGCGCCGCCGCGGCGCCAGCAAACAGGCCGGCGCCGACGTCTCGTCGCGCCGCGTGCGGCTCGAGACCATCCGCGTGTGCGACCCGTGCATCCAGCGCGTCGAGACGGCCGACTACTCGCACATGAGCGACAACGCGCTGGCGGGCGCGGCCGTGTTCCCGGACCGCAACAGCTCGAACAAGGCGCCGTCGGCCGCCGGCGACCTCAAGCAGCTGCTCCACGACGCATTGCTGGAGGCGCCGTCCACGCAGCGCAAGGGCACTGTGATGAGCGTCATCCGGTGCGTGCTGGACCAGGAGAAGGCGCTGACGCCGACCACAGAACCGTCGCCGCTCGCCTCGAGCTTTGACGGGCACATGTTCGAGCCGGTCATGCTCACGCCGCTGAGCGCCGACAGCGAGTACATCCACGCGCTCGACGGGCTCGAGCTCGCGCCGACGCCGTTCGACGACGTCGAGACCGGCGACCTGTACGGCCGCCCGTACGCCGTGCAGCACAACGCCGACATCGCGGTGCCCATGCCGTTCCCGATCCCGTCCGACGAGGCGCAGCGCGTGAGCGAGATCGAGAAGCTCGGCATCGTGGGCGCCGGCACCTGCGACGAGCTCAACATCATCTGCGATATCGCGGCCAAGGAGATGGACGCGTTCGCGACGATCGTGACGATCATCACGTCCGAGGAGCAGCACGTCGTGGCCGCGAACGTGCCGGCGCTCGAGCAGATGGTCATGAAGCGCGAGGACGCGTTCTGCGCGCACACGATCATGGCCAACAAGCCGCTGATCGTGCCGCACCCGGAGGCCGACGTGCGCTTCAGCCGCATCATGCCGGTCACGGGCATGGGCATCAAGTACTACTGCGGCTTCCCGATCACCGCGGGCGACGACAAGACCGTGATCGGCACGCTGTGCTGCGTGGACCAGAAGAAGCACGACATCACCGAGTCGCAGTACAACGCCATGCAGCGCCTCGCCAAGACCGCGGCCAAGGTCGTCAAGATGCAGGGCGAGCGCCGCCGCAACTCGTCCGTCGCCGCCCGGACGGCCTCCACGTCAGCCTGAGCACGGCCTCCTTGTGTCTACACAGTGAGTGCATCCATTGGTAGTGCGCGCACTGTTTCCTCTTTATGATTTATTTTGCAATGTAGTTCTTTGTCATTACACCCCACGGTCACTCCATCTCTCTTCGTTTTACGATGCGTTGGCTCAGGTCGTGGACGTCGCCGCCGCGCGGCTCGCACGTCGCTGCTGCTCGCCGCGCACTTGGATGATCTTGGCGGCCGTGGTCGCGAGCCGCTCCATGGCCGAGAACTGGGACTCGGTGAGGTCGTGCTTCTGCTGGTCCAGGCAGCACAGCGTGCCCAGCACTTTGTCGCCGTCCGCGACCAGCGGGAACCCGCAGTAGAAGCGCGCGCCGATCGAGGTCGCGACCTTGGTGTAGCTCACGCGCACGTCGGCCTCCGGGTGCGCGATGATCAGCGGCTTGTCGTCCATGATCGTGTGCGTGCAGAACGAGTGCGCGCGCTCGGCCTGGATGGCCTTGAAGTCGGGCCGGTTCGCCGCCACCACGCGCATCTCGTCGGCCGTGACGATCGACACGATGCTCGCGAACACGCCGGCTTCCTTGGCGGCCAAGTCGCAGATGATGTCCAGCTCCGCGCACGGTGCGGCACTGAGCACAGCGAGGTCTTCGAGCGCCTGGAGACGCTGCGTCTCGTTCTCCGTGGGCGTGAAGCTCGTCTCGTAGTCGCGCGTGAGCGCGTACGACCGCCCGTCCTGGCCCGCGAGCTGCGCCTCGTCGTACGGCGTGTTGCGGAGCACAAGCCCGTCGAGCGCCTTGAGCGCGTCCTCGTCGATCGGCTGCGGCTCGGAGAGCAGCGTGGTCTTTCTAGGTGGCGGTGGCTGCCGCTTATCGCTTGCCACGCTGCTGCTCGTCTCTGTGCTGTCGCTCAACGGGCTCGTAGGACTGTTCTCCTGGTCGAGCACGCAGCGGATGACGTTGAGCACGGCACTCTTGCGCTGCGGCGACTGGGTCTCCAGCAGCGCGTCCTGGAGCAGCCGCTTGAGGTCTACGGCGGCCGACCGCGTCGTGCCGTCCTTGTTAGGCGGGTCCGGGGCCACGGCCGCGCCCGCGAGCGCCTTGTCGCTCATGCACGCGTACACGCCGCGCTCGACGCGGTCGAGGCACGGGTCGCACACGCGGATGGTCTCGAGTCGTTTGGCCAGCGAGCGCGTCGCGTGGGTCTCGCGCTCGTACTTGTCCGAGCAGTCGCCGCACACGCTGTGGCCGCACACGCGGCACTGCTTGGCGACGAGCAGGCTCTTGTCGCATTTGACACATAGTGCGTTGATTGCAAGTTGCACGCGGCGCTGGTCCACGAGCACCTGGACGCCCAGCCGACGGCGCCGCACGAGCTGTGCGAGGCGATCGCAGTCCTTGGCCATTTGCAGCAGCCGCGACTGCGACGGGCCAGTGCCGGCGTCGCGTTTGCTGGAGAAACTACCGAGCCGGGGCCGCCCCGCAGGCGCCGAGGCCGGCAGCTCGGCGTAAAAGTGGACGCGCACCGAGTTCTTGTGGAGCTGCGCGGTCGCGTCTGACGCCGCCGGCGGCTCCACGAGGTACCCGGCGATCGGCTCACCGCCGCGCGAGGCCGCCAGGCTGCCATTTCTTGACTTGCGCGTCTCAAAGCCAACGAGCGTGTCGGACGCCTGGAGCGTCGTGAGCAGCTTCTCAAAGCGAGGCGCCTCCGGCACACCGTCGTGTTTGTACTGCGTGGCCTCGAGGAAGCACCACTCGTCGTCGCGTCGGCGCCACGCGGACGACTTGGCGAACGTCGCGGACCGCACGGACAGCTGATAATCTTGCTGATCGTCCGCTGGCGCTGGCTCGCCCTCAAGGTCGGCGATGTACGCGCCCTGCTTGAACGCCTTGTCGTGGAGCGCCGCCATCTTCTGCGAAAACTCGTGCTGCGAGGCGGCCAGCAGCAGCGTCGCGACCTCGTGGACGCTGCCCTTGACGACGCCCGTGGAGAGCACGCGGAAGCGCGTGGGCTGCTGCTTGATGTAGAGCGAGAAGTTGCGCACGTTCTCGAGCCACTTCCAGGACGCGCCGCCGCGCTCGCTGTCGCGGTCGTGGACGATCGCGTCCCAGTCGACGCGCGCGCGCGTCTGCGCGGCCAGCGCGCGGTACGCGGCGTCGTCGAGCGCGAGCAGCGGCCACGGCTGCTGCGACGGCGCGCGCTGCGGCCGGGACGCTTGACGCATCGCTATTGCTCCTGCTGGCCGTTTTTCGGAATGCACAGGCGGGCCCTCGCGGTGGGGAATCGGCAATCAAGCGCGCTTGGAAGAGAGAGTCGGACGCAGTGGGATGGGACGGAACCGCTCGCGTGTTGTTCGTGCTTTGGTGGCCGGTGTACGGTGCCGTGAAGCTGGTCGCGGGGCGTGGAGAGGTCTCCGATTGGCCACATGCGACGACAACTCACCGCCCCCCACGGTGGCGAGAGGGCGGGAGGATCACTCCATACTGGAGTTGAGTCTCCACATCTCCCTCCCGCCACGGTGGCAGCGCCCCCTCCCCCGTGTACAGTGTACTGTGGCTAACACCTGGGACTCTCAGATCAGACCACGCCACCAGTGAGCTCAGACGCACAGCACGCTACAGTACAACATACACAGCGAGACGCCGGACACAGCAGTTGCGTCTTGCGTGCGAACAGGACCAGCTCCCAAGGCACTATGTTCACCGGATCCGGAATTGCGCGTGTTTCCAAAACATCTAAAACAACCCAACATCCAGTAATTGTAATTAGGGATAGGTGTAAATCCTTCTACGGGATAGGGTCGGTGCCTCCACACTCGCAAATCAGTTTTACACTTCGTTTAGATGAAATACACGTTTGGGGTCGAGGTGGAATATCTTCATGAGCTCTCCTCGATGGACGCCTTGGGGAGCGTGAGCGGCACGTTAAACGTCGCGAGGATCTCGGCGTTGTGCGCCTCAAACGCTTGGAGCTCGCGGCCCTCGAGGCACACAATCGCCACCTTGGCGTCCCAGTGGGGGCCGCGAATAAACTGCTGGATCTGGCGCACCGCGCTCTTGGCGCCAGCCCGCACCCGCGCTGTGGCCGCGCTAGTGGGGGCAGACGCGACTGTAACGCAGCCCAGGTCTTCCAAGGCGATCGTGTGCATCATGGTGTCGTACGTGGGCGCGATCAGTCTCCGGTAATCAGGGTCGTTGGCGCTTGGGAGGACGCAATGGATCAGGCGCCGCACGCCGCGTCGAACGCCGGCGTGGAGACCACGTCGCCGATACGGCGTTGATAGCCCACATCCGGCTGATTGACGTAGTCCGAGAGGCCCTTGCCCGCGCGCCGGAAGATCGCATGTGACGCTCCAGTTAAATGAGTACCCAGGAACACGTCCGCCCGGAACGCAAGCGCGTCGAGCGGGTCGCCCCGGATCGCTTGGATCTTGCCGATGTCGCCCCACACGATCGACACCGTCTGGACGAAGTGGTCGCGGTCATCGCCAGTTCGAAGGAACTCTTGCAGTTCCGCACAGGCAACCTCACTGGCAGTCCATTGCCAGACATGCGCTTTCTGGGGCAGCGCGAGGACCGTGACGTCGGACTCGAGACGCCCACCAAAATGGAGCTTGATGATTCCGTCCCAAAATTTGCGGTCTTGGAGGAGCACGCTCCAGGCGTCGTCGAGCTGCAGCACGACCAGGAGGTTGTCGATGGCTTGAAACTCAAGGTACGCGACCACTGTGCGCACCACGTCGGCAACGTCCAGCACGTTTGCGCGGCGGGGCATTGCGAGTGCTTTCCCTGGTACTAGTATTGAGCTTGTTTGGACTCTGTAGGGACTTTTCCTGGTCTCGTCGCAAGCCTTCCCTGTCCCAAACGCGTTGAGTGACGGTTGATGGTTGGAAATGGTCCCAAGAACCCACCAAACGAGGATCAAGACAGACTGTATTACAACCTCGCATCATTTTCCACTCTTCAACTGGAGCTGTCGATGTTCTTGGCGGCCGCCAACCGAATGATCCTGCTCGCGGTCTTTGCGAGTCGCTGCAGCGCGGTGTACTGCGCCTCGGTGAGCTCGTGGCTTTCGCGGTCCACGCAGCACAGCGTACCAATTGCCGTCGACCCGTCCACCAGTAGCGGGAAGCCGCAGTAGAACTGGACGCCCAGGTTCCATTCGCGCGCGATGTGGCTCAGACGATAGTCGGCCTCCGGGTGTGGCACGATCAGTGGCTTGGTGTCCATGATCGTGTGCGTGCAGAACGCGCCCTGGCGTCTCAGTTGCAACGCCCGGAAGCGTGGGTCGTTGGCCGCGACCACGCGCTGCTCGTCCGCCGTGATCACCGACACGATGCTCGCGAACGCACCGACTTCCTTGGCCGCGAGGTCGCAGATGATGTCGAGCTCGTCCCAGTCGCCGTGCGAGAGCACGCCGAGCTTCTCGATGGCCTGGAGCCGTTGGGCTTCGTTGTCCGGCACGGGGAACGAGGCCATGTCGTGAGGGTGGAGCACGTAGCCGCGGCCGTGCTGACCCGAAAGCTCTGCATCTTTGTTGAGGACGCTTTCCAACGTCAGCGAATCCAGCGCGGCCGTGCTATACGCATCCGCGCTCGACGATGCCGATACCACCGAGCTCGCTGAAGACTTGGTGCGTCCACGCTCTTGATCCAGCACGCACTGGATCACGCTCAGCACGGCGTCTTTCCGTTGGGGTGACTCGGCCCGCACGAGCGCGTCGTGGAGAAGTTCCTTGAGGTCGCTCGCCGCAGAGCGGACGACGCCGTCGGCGTCGTTGGGTCGGTCTGGGTACACAGCTGGTCCAGCAAGCGATCGGTGGGTGACGTTCGAGTAGTCGGCACGCTCGATGCGCACGAGGCACGGATCACACACGCGCACTTTGTCCAGGCGCACCGCCGAGGAGCTGAGCGGCTGTGTAGTCTCGCGCTCGTACGTGTCCGAGCAATCCTTGCACACACTGTGGCCACACATGCGACAGAGCTTGGGGAGCACCAGCGGCTTTTCGCACTTGACACACGCGTGGTTCCTCGAAAGTGAGAGGATCCGCTTGACATCCACCATAACCTGCACGCCGAGTCGCCGCCGGCGGACGAGCACGGACAGGCGATCGCAGGTTCTCGCCTGGTTGAGCATGCGCGACTGGACAGCCTTGAGAGAGACCGCGTGGTTACTGGATTTCGCGGCAAATCGTCCGGATGCAGGGCTCTCGGTTGACGTCGGTGGCACGATCTCGGCGAAGAAGTGGACGCGCGCTCTCATTCCTCTTGCGCGCGACGCGTCTTTGTCCGTGGATTCTTCCGCTTGCACTCGGTACGCGAAGACCACATTCTGGAAGCGCTTCGTTCGGCGCTTGTTGGATGCGCGCTCGCCACTCAACATGGGGATGTCCTCGAGCTCTACGGATGTCATCAGCTTTTCAAAGAATTCGCCGTGGTGGCCGCTCGTGGTCGCGTCCAAGTAACCCCACTCCTCCTCTCGCCGAAGCCAGTCCGAGCGCGCAAACGTAGCCGTTCGGAGAGATAGCCGCGTCGGCGGCGCATCGTTTCCTTTTTCGAGCTCGCTCGCCTCGTCAATCGCGACGTCGGCGACGTACGCGCCGCGCTTGAAGTCCTTGCCGTGGAACGCCGCCATCTTCTGCTCGTACTCGCGCTGCGACGATGACGCCAGCAGCGCCGCGATCTCGCGGACGCTCCCCTTGATCACGCCTGTCGACAGTACGCTATAACGCGCCGGCGCCGTTGCTGCGTCGCCGCTGGTGTAGATGGAGAAGTTGCGCGCGTTCTCGAGCCACTTCCACTGCGGCGAGCGGAGCAGCCGCGGCCAGTCCACGCGCTGCTGCGTCGCGCGCGCGATCGCCGCGTAGTCCACGCCGTGGGCGTCCGCCGCGCGAGAGATTCGTCGTGGCGGAGCGCCGGCCGAACCCGACCGCTTCACACGCGACGTGTCCATCGTCTCTTGTGTGTGCGATAGGGGGAATGTTCTCAACTGGCCGCGTGTTGTCTCCGCTTCTTCCCGGCCTGCATAGGAGTGTAACGTACTGAAATCGAGGACGTTTACAGGCCCGCGAAGTGGACCGGGGACAGTCGCAAGTCCCCATCGCGATGGAGGTCGGCGGCGGCGCCAGGAATCCGGTCCGAGGAAGCCTACTGTCTCGCGGGAAGATCCCACCCAGGCAGCTCAATCACACGTCACCGAATCCGCCCATCCATTTCTTGCGTGGGATATAGTCACAGAGTGTGTGTAAAGCACATTATAGGTCAGAAATGCCGACATAAACACACAAATATGTCACAAACGGGAGCTTGTGTCACAATTTGTGTATATATCAGGTACGACAACATTGGGTCCAACATTTCAGTGCGGACGTGACGTTGTGGATTGCACAGTGCGGCGATTACCCAGCGCCAGATCGAACTGGAGATGGCCATGGACTCGGTGGCGTGTGTCCGGTGCGGCAGGTTGAAGCTCCGAGCGCACTGTATGCACCAACAAATGATTGGCGCCGCTGGGAGGATGGCGCTTGGCGAGAGGGGAAGGAAGGCTCCTGCAGGGTAGCGGCCGCGTCCTTCCCACGCTCGCGCTCATGTTGCGTACTGTAGACTGCACGTCGCGGAGCACGACCGTGGGAAGGACGCATGGATCGACCGGAATGTCCTGGTCGGGCCAGCGCGCTTGTAGAAGCGACGTGAGCCCGAGCACCCTCCCACCGTCGCCACCCGCTCGTCGTGCCTATCCTATTCGGCCGGACCCACGTGCCTGGGCCCTGGACCGCGGAATGAACTAGGCATGGCTTTTGAATGAGTCTTTTAGATGTAGGAGGGTTCACTTCACTGCACTATACTATAACCATCCCGGGTACATGCATCTATCGGTCGATCGGCGAGGAGGAGCACTTGCGTTCGTGCTCTTCTCATTACGCCTACGCCGCGACCGTGCGGCGCCGCTTCTTGGACTCGACGCGGATGATCTTGGTCGCGGTCTGCGCGAGCCGCTGCATCGCGCTGTACTGCGACTCGGTGAGCTCGTGGGTCTCGCGGTCCACGCAGCACAGCGTGCCGATCACGGTGTTGTCCTCGGCCATGAGCGGGAACCCGCAGTAGAACTGGACGCCCAAGTTCCACTTGCGCGCAATGTGGCTGAGCCGGAAGTCGGCCTCCGGGTGCGGCACGACCAGCGGCTTGGTGTCCATGATCGTGTGCGAGCAGAACGAGTTGTCGCGCGTCGCGTTCATGGCGCGGAAGTTCGGGTTGTTGGCCGCGACCACGCGCTGCTCGTCCGCCGTGATCACCGACACGATGCTCGCGAACGCGCCGACTTCCTTGGCCGCGAGGTCGCAGATGATGTCGAGCTCGTCCCAGTCGCCGTGCGAGAGCACGCCGAGCTTCTCGATGGCCTGGAGTCGTTGGGCTTCGCTGTCCGGCGTCGGGTGCGACGACAGGTTGCGCGGGTCCAGCGTGTACGCGCGGCCGTCGCGGCCCGCCATCTCGGCGCTCGCCGTGGGCGTGCTCGCCAGCGTGAGTCGGTCCAGCGCCGCGAGGGTCTCCTGCTCCGTGCTACCCGTGGTCGTCGTGCTCAGCGTCGACATGTTCCGCGGCCGCGAGGCGTCGGGCTCCTCCTGGTCGAGCACGCAGCGAATGACGCTGATGAGCGCGTCTTTGCGCTTCGGCGACGGCGCGCTCAGCAGCGCGTCGTGGAGCAGCGTCTTGAGGTCGCGCGCGTGCGCGCGTTTGCTCGGGTACGCGTCGTCGTCCGCCGCGTCCGGGAACACAGTCGGCCCAAACAGCGAGCGGTGCGTGACATTCGAGTAGTCGGCGGCCTCGACGTGCGCGAGGCACGGATTGCACACGCGCACCATATCCACGCGCATGGCGCTGGAGTGCGGCCGGCAGCTCTCGCGCTCGTACTTGTTGGAGCAGTCGCGGCACACGGCGTTACCGCACACGCGGCAGAGCTTGGCGAGCCGCTGGCTCTTGGCGCAGTTGATACACTTGCGGTTCGCGAGCGAGAGCACACGGCGCTGGTCCATGAGCACCTGCACGCCGAGCCGACGGCGGCGTACAAGCACGGGCAGCCGCTCGCAGTTGCGCGCCATGCCCAGCAGACGCGGCACGACCACACTCAGCGAC
This sequence comes from Pythium folliculosum, assembly GCA_023336295.1. Classification (NCBI taxonomy): domain Eukaryota; phylum Oomycota; class Peronosporomycetes; order Pythiales; family Pythiaceae; genus Pythium; species Pythium folliculosum. The sequence goes on along the minus strand of JAADWV010000540.1, from coordinate 10,819 downwards.
GCATCTGATTTTCGCGACGGGAACCGGCCCAAGCCGCGCGCCTCGCTCGGCGGCGGCGGCGCAAACTCAGCGAAGAAGTGGACGCGCGCGCAGGCCGTGTTGATGTTCTTGTCCGTGGCGTGCTCCGGGTGGACGGGCAGCACCGAGTACCCGCAGACGACATTGTGGAAGCTCTTGCCGCCGCCCAGCTTGGCCTTGCGGATGTCCTCGGCCGGGAGTGTGTCCTCGAGCTTGAGCGACGTCATGAGCTTCTCAAAGACTTGTTGCGCCGCGTCGAACGTCGTCGCGTCCAGGAAGCACCACTCTTCGTCGCGCCGCAGCCAGCCCGGGCCGGGGAACGTCGCCGAGCGGATCGACAGCGTAGCCGCGGCCCGCGCGTCTTTGTCGCTTTGGTCCGGCGCGACGGCCGCGACGTACGCGCCGTACTTGAAATCTTTGCCGAAAATCGCGGTCATCTTCTGGTCGTACTCGTGCTGCGACGACGACGCCAGCAGCGCCGCGATCTCGCGCACGCTGCCCTTGACCACGCCGACCGCGAGCACGCCAAAGCTGTCGGAGGACGCGCTGTCTTGACCGCTCGTGTACACGGCAAAGTCGTCGACGCTCTCGAACCACGTCCAGCGCGGGTCGCGCAGCAGGTCGGCCCACGACACGCGCTGCTTGGTCGCGCGCGCGATCGCGGCGTAGTCGCGGGCGATCACGCGCGACGGTGTGTGGAGGCGGATCGGTGTCGGCTGCTGCGCCAGCGGCGAGGAGGCCGAGGACGGCGACCGGGTAACGCTGGACTTGCCCATGCTTGTCTGTGGTGTTGTGCGATGCTACAAGTTCCAAACTGACGCTCGTCCCCGGCCGGCCCCGGGTGGTCACGCGTGGTCACCGTCACGAATGGAAGCCGGTGATCCTGGACGGCCGCATGACCGCCAGCGACGATGACCGCCATTGTGGACCGTCGCGCCGGGCCACGGTCTCCGCTCGCCCACAGGTTCGTTGAGGCCGGCTTCTTGGCGTGCGGCCTCATCAGACCACAGAGTGGCGCCCTGTCCACCAGAGATATCCAGGGTTGGCCACAAACAGCGGCGCCACATGGAGGGGGAATGGGGACGACGCATGGCCCTCGACCGCGGCTCTGTTCAACCACGTGCCAGCGACACATTTCGCGTTGCGCCTTAGTTCAGTACATGTACGTCTGTACGGCCTGGTCTTCCTCCCCAGTCCATCTAAGAGCATCTCCAAGTTGGAATCTCCAACCAAGGCGGCCATGGTTGTGTATTGTGTGCGAATGTGTGAGCGGCGGGGAAAGGATAGGTGCAGAGTATCGAAATACGCGAGGTCCACTCTGGTTCCATGTTGGTGATACAGAACATTTAGGCGTGGGACTGTATTTACTGGAATAGCCCTCTTGATCAGTCCTGGAGAACAGTGTCTGCCGTGGCGTAGGCGGGGCGACGCAACCACTGATAGCGGCGACTTTGTTGGCTGTGCAAACGCCCGCGGAAGTTGAAGTGCACAACCCGGCGACGGGGACACCGAGCAGTGCTTTTTTCTATTGTACTTAGTACTGCATCCCTTACACTAAACGAGACGGTATACCGAGGTCCACTGCCTGCAACTGTGCAGCTTAGTCACACTGAGCGTGATGGTCCATGCGTTAGGCGACGCAACGGCGGACGTAGGGCGTGCGTGCGAGGCGCGGCCCCTACGCGGCGCGTAGAAGTGGTCGCGATCGAGGTGTTGAGTTGGCCGACTGATAACACGTGGGATCTTTGAAGCAGGCGCCCCCATGAAGAGGAGACAGCTTATCCGTCTCACGGCGGGAAGCAGTGGGAGGGAGCTATGCTCTTGCGGAGCTCATGAGCTGGGAGCCGCGTAGTCTCCAGAGGTATTCCCAGATGAAACGCAGTATCTCGCGATGTTAGCTCCTCAAGGATTTTCGAGTACGCGTATCGAAGGCCGTCGAGGTCCATTGCATCGATTCCGCAGATCACCTGAGTATGAGCACACGGCGGCGGCGCTGGGAGCCATGGCACCGACATCTCCGTCAATGTCGCCGTTGTCGCACTACACATGACACACGAGAGCTCGCGCGCGGCCGGAAGGTTGCACGGCGCCCCGAGCGAGTCGACTTGACCAAGAAACTCAACTTCCGCGCACTGGCGAGCGCTCTGTGACGTCTCTTCAAGCAGCATCTGAGTGGCGCGTTGGACGAGCACTTCTTGCGTCCTGGGTCCTCGCTGAACGTCATGCTCCTCTGAGCCTCCTTCCTCTTGGAGCCATCGAACCTTGGCTTGCAGTAGTTGATGCGTGGCGTTCTTGCGGACTTTGTCCAGCTCGTTTCGCGCGCGCTCTACTTCCTGCGTCACTTCACCAGCGACGTACCGAGCAAACCGATCGGCACGAGCGAGTTCTTTTTCGACTGCGACGTCGCGTCTTTGCTGCAGCTCCAAGCAGATCGACTCCCACTCGATTGTTCGCAGTATATTTTCCAGAGCATGTGCTGCCTCCATGTGAACACGCAGCTTGGACACGAATCGCCTCGCGAGAAACCCTCTCGCGAGACAAGTGATCCTGCTCGCGGCGCGTCGAGCTCGTGTGTACTGCGCTCTCTGCTTTGACGCTCGCCATTGGCTTTGGATCCGCGTGGCTGCTCGCCTTCGCGCCTTGCTTCGCCTGGCATACATTGTCCACACGACAAAGCACTCGCGCTGGAGCTTGACCCACAGCTGCTGTAGATGCACGCGCAGCATTTGATGTCGAGTCTGCCACTCGAGCCACTGCTCCATCGCCGCCTGCATTCGCTTGCGGCGCGCGAATTGCTTGAGCTGCGCTTTGAAGGCTTTCACTTGGGCAACTCGCTCCCGCCACTGCACGAAGCGACTTCGCAGATTCTCTTGTACGGAAAACTGGAAGCGCCAGCGCACCTCGGCTTGGCGCTGCGTGAACTCAAACCACGAGCGGAATGCGCTCGCCGCGAACCGCCACCGCAGGCGTTTCAAGAAGATCGCCGCCTTGCGTTGGTGCTCCATTGCCAGCTTGATCTGCGCGAGGCCTCCCTCGAAGCTGCAGTCCACGACTTCACGAGCAAGACGGACGATCCAGTACCGACGGAGGGCCATGAGCCATTCGCACCGCCACTTCTGTAGCTTTCGTACGCTCTGGTCGATGAGTAGAGCGTAGAGACGACCGGGATAAGGCGTGCAGCAGTACAATATCGCGTCCAGGGGGCCGTACTTGCTTACCAGGTACAGATACAGCGTGTAGTCGTGGCCGCTCAGCTCGACTTGTACTCGGTCTTGCTCCAGGCGCTGCTCTTCATCTTTCTGCTCAATTTGTAGTCGCTCAACCTCAGTGCATTCCTCTTCTTTGGTGTGCTCCCAGTGGTTTGACAGCTCTTGCGAGGGAGAATACTTGACTGAGAAGCCCCACAACTGCGAGTCGGCGATGTTTGCGATCCGTTGGGGCTTCTTGTTCTTCTGGGCAGTTCGTGGAGATCCGTCTACCTGTGACAGCGACGGCGATGGCGGCGGTAAGGCATTTTGTTGGAGTTTGGCCACGCGAAGGCGGCGAAGTGGCTCGTAGGCGTGGTCTTCATCCGGGAATCGTGTGGGCAGAGAAGCCGTCTTGGTCGGAGACTTGCGGCGCCGAGCGGAGGGGTCGTAAACGGCAGCCGGGTCGTACGACTTGCGTTGCGGCGCGACATGGCTCTGTGCTCCCATGATCTCCTCTCTTTCCCTGTTATTGGCTGGAAACGAGCATTCGTGACGCACGCTGTCGCTGGTATAGCGATCCGGGCCTACTTGATCTGATCCAGCGCGAGAAGTGACGTCGGCTTGCGTCACTCTCTGATGACCGTGGATATAAATGGACATGCTATGGTGCGAGGCTCGTCAATCAATATCCTTGAAGAGAGGATTTTTCCGTTGGGCGTTTCTTGCCGTGGCTTCAGAATCATCATTCTCAGAGAAACTTGAGCCGCAAATAGAGAACTGTCGAGAATTTCATGCGCCGAGTCCGAATCTTGATCCCCGGGGCTTTCGTGTAGTCAAAGCGATGGAGTGAGGAGAAGCTGTCCTACGTCCACGCGGTTGCCAACGACGATATTTCTGGTGAAAGTCTCGTGGTTGCAGCAGTAGCATTGACCGCACTTTCTCAATCGCCACCCCACTACCATGTTCCGCCTTGGCGCGCAGCGATCGACTCACCAGCTTCTCGCACGACCGTCGGCCACGAGCTCGAACCGCCCTTCGTCCGTGATCCGGGGCGATGTTCACCGACCACTTCGACCCGGATACTCTAGCCATGGCAGCGCTCCGTCTGGCACGCGCACGGCGACCTCGCGACGCGTTTTCTCTTCAATCAATCGTTCGGTAATCTCGCTGCCAGTGGGGATGTCCGCAGGCGGCCTCGCCGGTGTGCTTGCGGCACTGAGCGGTGTTGGTGGAGGCATGGTCTTGATTCCAACGCTCGCCAAGGTCACAACGCTGCCCATCCAGATCGTGAAAGGCACGTGTGTGGGTGCACTCATGGTCAGCGCTGGTGTTGGTGCCTGGAACTACTACAAAGCCGACTCGTACAACCTCCCACTGGTCATCATCACCGCCGTGCCGTCCATTATCTTTACACGCGTGGGCGTCGCGATGGCACGGCGGATCACAGGGAAGCAACTCTCGACGATCGTTGGGCTGGGGATGCTCGCCGCCGTGCCCTGTGTCATCTTCCGTGCTGAAAATGCGTCCAGCCCCCACGTCGACAGCATTACTGTGAGCCAAGGCAATCTGGCTGATCCGAAAGACTTGCAGTTCTACAACATGGTCGAGGGTAATGGAGTTGCACGACGCCAAACGGCCTTGCGAGCGCTCCAGCACGACCCGATGGGTGGCGTCCTCACGAATGCGCACTACATGGTCGCTGGAGCAGCGGCTGGCTTGGTTTCTGGTCTGTGCGGCACGGGTGGGGGCATCCTAAGCGCTACGTACCTGGTAGCGACTACCAATATGCCTCAGCCCGAAATCATCGGCACGACGCTCATCAGCAGTTTGCCCACGGCACTTGCGTCCACGTACTTCAACTATCGAGCCAGCGATCCACGCACCGACCGCTGTTAAAGTCGGTGTTGCCGTCGCGCTTGGCGCTCACGTGACAACCACGTACATTCTCCACAACGATGTCCCTGAATCGTTCATGCGCGCCACGCTGTCGACATCGCTGACCTTGGCCGCTGTCACGATGCTCCGACGCCCTCTATGAAAACTCTTGCGTGAAGCTCCATTCATATGTCCGACTCGACGACGAAATACATAGCACATGAATTACCAATACGGCGAACACCACCTTCGGAAACTCTTACTGGGCTGGAGCATTGAACTTGTCCAGGAGGCACTGTCGCTCCGTGCTGAACGCTTCATAGACGTCGCCGTCATAGCAAACAATGCCAACGCGCCCCTGCCACTCATGGTTTGCACGCATAAACTGCTGGATCGCGCGTACGGCCGTCTTAGACGCTTGCGGGATAGGCACGCCCAAGTTCCCCGTGGAGATCGAGGCCATCGCGAGGCACGAAGCGTTCTCTTCCTTGGCCTTGCGAAGCACATTGCGGTACGTCTTGCCCAGCGTTTCGTACACACGAGGATGCGTGCTGAACGGGCCGTGGCAGTGGATCAAGACGCGAACACCGCTGTTAAATCCTGGCGTGACGTGGCACTCGCCTGCGCGCAGTGAACGACCCAAACGGCCCGTGTACTCGCCCAGCTCTCGCCCCGCGCGACGAAACACTGCGTTGCCAGCACCATCGTACGGTTTGGTCATCGACGTGTTTCCGGGGAACGCGATGGCGTCAATGTTGTGCCCGTTGATTTCCTGGATCGTCGAGATGTCTCCTCGCAGGACCACCACGCGCTGCTGGAACTGCGTCCACTCGAGAAGGGATGCCATGAATTCTTTCGCCGAATCGCACGTCTTGTCCGCATCCATCCACGTGGGCATCTCCAGCTCGGCAGGCAACGATGTCGGTACTGTTGACATGGCGACGGCCTCGGCTTCACTTGCTCCGTCGCTTGCTCGCACAGCGTCCGTGGTCTCCGCCAACACCGGAACGCTCTCGCTCAAACTGGCCGCGTCAGCGGAACTCTCGGCACCGCCAGACACCTGCTGCTCACTTGCTTCATCATCTTCGTCTTCATCATCGCTCTCCTCGTCTTCGTCGTCTTCGTCTTCCTCTTCTTCGCCCTCGTCATCACTGGCAACGTTGCCGCCAAAGCGAAAGCCGCCGACGCCGCCAAACCCGTTGTCGCCCTCCTCCTCCTGGTCCGCGCGTGCCTCCAGCGCCACACTACGGCGTCCGCCAAAGTGCAGCACGAGCAGCTCCTCCCAAAGCGCCGCGTCTTCCTGGAGCCACGCGAGCTCCGGGGCGCCGCCAAACGTCGAGAGGAACACCGCGAGATCCGCGAGCGGCAGCGTCGCGAGCACGCGCTGCATGACCATCTCCAAATGCAGTACATCGTGCATCGCGCAGCGCGTGGTGGTAGTAGAGGCGCTGCGCGGCGTCGCATCGCGGGTCGTCTTGCGCGCCTTCACAGGGGAAGGTGATGTCGCGACCTCCATGATTCCAAAATGACTCGGCGAGAAAAATGAGGGGAAAGCAAACCTTCAGGAAAGCTCTGGATAGAGAGAGCGAATTGGGTGAAAGAGGGGATAGCTTTGAAGTAGGAGATATAGCCAATCCAGTCGCGTGAGGTCATTACCTGGAAAGGCTCACTTGGGCTCTGTATAAGTCATTCATGGACTGAGTGACGGTCAACGTCATATTTATCGCGAATCAAACATGATCCATTCGAAGAATGTATGTGAACCTCTAGTAACGAATCGATAGGTTGACATCGGTATCAAGAGGTTTATGTTATTTCAGCCAATAAAAAGGGTCCACCTGAAACAAAACCGCGGCGGAGACCAACACTCAGCGGCACACCCGGAAAGGAATGTGGAGAGCTCTCGCTCAAAACGTCTCGAGTGCCACAGTCTGTGTAATGACGAGCCGCGTGCGCGTGCTGGACATCGCCGAGGCGGCGCGCGCCGTGCTCACGTGCCTCGACTTCCGCGCCATCGACAAGCTGCTGCTGGTGCTGCAGCTCGACGCCTCGGGGCGCACGTACCTCCTTGACGCCGAGATCTGGAAGGAGCTCATCCAGCTCCACTTTGGCGGCCGGCTCGAGTCCGAGCTCGCGTTCCTCGCGCTGCCCAAGAAGGAGCGCGTTTGGCAATGGACTAACCCTGAAGTTGCCTGTGCTGAGCTGCAAGAGTTTCTGCGTATTGGCGATGAACGGGACCACTTCATGAAGACAGTGTCGGTCGTCCAAGGTGACATCGGCAAGGTCCAAGAGATCCAGGGCGTCCCCATCGACGCGCTCGCGTTCCCGACGAACGCCTACCTGTCCAACCACTACGTCGGTGCTGCGAACGCGATCTTCCGTCGTGCGGGCAAGGGGCTCTCGGAGCACCTTAGCCAGTCCAACCGTCGCAATGTCGGCGATGTGGTCTCCACGCCTGCTTTCGACGCCGGCGTGAAGCGCTTGCTCCACTGTGTCGGACCTCGCTACTCCCAGCCCAACTGTTTCGAGCGCCTCGCCGTCACGTACGAGAACGTCATGCACACGGCGCTTTCGGAAGATCTGCGGTGCGTTGCCGTCGCGTCCATCTCGACTGGCGCGCTTGGCGTACCGGCCATGTCCGGCGCCAAGTACGCGCTGCGCCAGATCCAGAAGTTCGTGCGCGCCAACCACTGGGAGGGCAAGGTGGCGGTCGTCTGCCTCGAGGAGCACGTGCTCAAGGCGTTCGAGACGCACTACGCCGACATCATCGCGAACTTCAATGTCCCGCTCACGTTCCCCGAGCCGGAGACGACTACGTTCTGAGGAATCCTCAGACTCAGAAGAAATGACTCAGCTGTCCCTCGTGCTGTAGTCGTTTGACCTTTTCAAACGAGGGATTCATGTTTTAACCGGGCCACAAGATTGACTTTTCCAGAAATGGGTGCTCTGTCTATCGCAAATATCCAGAACCAAGTCCAATTTATTGCCTCTATCCAAGTCAGTATCATTTTCTAGAAAATAGAAAGTTCAGAACCGAGGGGTGCGTTTTCACAATAGTGACCATCACTTTTCCGTCCACGTGGCCGTCGCTCCTCACGGAAATCCGGAAAGCTCACTCCGCAAAGCATCAAAGGCCACGGCGCGCGTCCATTGAAGCCCCTCGTACGCACGTCCTACCAGCTCGCCGCGTGGCGCTCAGAACCCCAAGAGAACAAAGGAAAAGACCCAGAAGATCCGGAACATGCTCGGCGTGCGCTCGCTCGTGGCGCTCGCGCTGAGCTGCGCGCTGCTGCTCCAGAGCGCGGTACATTTTTCGTTAAACGCTGGATCTTACGCCGGTGCACACTCGCTGACGCTGTCGCCGCCGTGTTTATCTCGTTTATCTCCCCACAGCCGGCGGCGCTCGCGCAGCCGCAGAATGCCTCCAAGGTGCGCGTCGCGGCCGAGAACGCGTTCGCGACGGGCGATATGAAGAAGGTAAGCTTTTGCCACGGCTCGACAGACCGAACGCCGCCGACGGAGAGTTTACACCTGCGCTGTGTGTTTGAGCGTTTAGGCCATTTCGCTACTTTCCAAGCTCATTGAGCTGGAGCCGTCGAACGAGCGCAACTACTACAAGCGGTACCGCGCGTACTTGAGCGAGCGCAAGTACGCGCACGCGATGGCCGACTTATCGTCGTCGCTCGACGTGAACCCCAAATACAAGCAGGGCCTGCTCCAGCGCGGCAAGCTCCACTTGATGCTGGGCCAGTGCTCGGAGGCCAAGCTCGACTTCTCGCGCGCCGTCGAGATCTTTCCCGGCGACGCCAGCGCGCTCCAGCAGCTCGAGAAGAGCATGCAGTGCGCGTCGTTCATCGACGAGGCTGGCCTCGCGCAAAGCCGTGGCGACTACCACAGCGCGCACGCGTACCTGACGCAGGTCATCGACGAGACGGCCGTGTCGAGCGTGTCGTTGCTGCTCGAGCGCGCGCAGCTCAGCGTGTCGCTCAGCAACCCGTACGACGCCATCGCCGACCTGGGCACCGTGCTCAAGCTCGACTCGTCGAGCCTGCCGGCGCTCCAAATGCGCGGTGAAGTGTTCTACACGGTATGTGTTGAAAAGCGTTTGGTGGGCTAAATCGCACACGCTGACAGTTGGCGTTTTGTGCTTGTGTAGCTTGGCGACAAGCGCTCGCTGGAGGCGGCGGTGACGCACTTCCGCGAAGGCCTGCACTCGGATCCGGAGCACAAGGGCCTGAAGAAGCTCTTCCGCCAGGTCAAAAAGATCCTCAAGTTTATCAACAATGCCGAGGACGAGATGGCACGCGGAGTGTATGATGAGGCCGTCGGCGACTGGCAGTCGGCGCTGGACGTGGATCCGGGTCACGTGGCGATGAACAAGGACCTGTTCTTCAAGCTGTGCGAGTGTCAGCTCCACCTCAAGCAATACGCCAAGGCCCAGATCGCGTGCGAACAGGTCATTTCCGTGGAGGACACCCATGCCGAGGCACACCTCAAGCTCAGCGAGGCCCATCTCGGCCAGGAGCACTACGACGACGCCGTGCGGTCGGCCCGGCGGGCGGCCGAGCTCGACAACTCGAACCAGTCCTACCAGGAGGCGGTTCATCGCGCCGAGGCCGCGCTGAAGCAGAGCAAGAACAAGAACTATTACAAGATTCTGGGCATCCCTCGTGATGCGGCCCAGAAGGACGTGAAGAAGGCGTACCGGAAACAGGCGCTCGAGTGGCACCCGGACAAGCACGCGGACAAAGAAGAGAGCGAGCGGGAAGAAGTCAACAAGAAGTTCCAGGACATCGCCGAGGCGTACGAGATTCTCTCGAACGAGGAGCAGCGGGCACGCTACGACCGCGGCGAGGACGTCACGGGCAACTCGCAGAACCAGCAGCACCATAACCCGTTCGGCGGCAACCCGTTTGGCGGCGGCCAGTTCTTCCAGCAGGGTGGCCGAACCTTCCACTTCAACTTCTAGGGAGGGTGGGTGAACCAGCAGAACAGAACGCTGTACATTACAGTGGTTCTGAGAAATGAGCAGCGCAACTTCAAGCGCAGAAGAGTGCGAAGGGGAATAGGGCCGCGATGACCAAGAAGGCTTGGAGAACATCGATGGGTACGGATTGGTCATCGTCGCTTCGGTTGTGAAGGAATGGATGTGATACACGAATCTGCGAAATGAGAACCAATCGAGCATGTAGCTTGTGGCGCCTGTAGCTCTGGGTTCTTCGTGCTTTCGCCGACTGACTCACACACGCTAACACTTGTACTGTACTGGACAGCACAGAAGACCGGAAGACAGGGCGTTCACACTCCATGACGATCGCAAATCCCCTCCACGAATCCCTCTGCGTCAACGGAGCCGATTCGGTTTGCCACCACAAGTGTCCTACGCCTTGTGTTGCGAGCTCCGCTGTATGCCTGTCAGACATGTGGCGGCCATCAGCTCCATGAGCTAGTATCTGGCCTCAAGTCTGACCAGCTCCGACCAGTTTCCCGCCGCGCAACGCTAGCGAGGTAATCTGACCACAATTATGCGGAAACGCTGTGGGGTCTTTCGTCATCCTGTGGTGGTACCGCACCGATGAAGGACGCCGGAGCCGCCAGGAGCCGAGGCGCCGAACGCGCTCGGAACAAGCAAGGCATCGGGAGCACCACGGTGCCATCACAAATCCGCCCTCCCACGGCCGATCTAGACCCAGCGCGCTTTGTCTAATCTTGTGGGTCCGCGGGGGGGGGGGGGGGGG